>JANHGB010019122.1:0-59369 GCA_026283785.1 Coracopsis vasa | reverse complement strand
GACTCCTAAGACGTAAAGGTATTACAATGATTAATAAGGTCTTCTGAGGTACTACAGAAGACTGCTGGCTTAGAGTAGGGCAGATGTAACCTTCAGGTCATTCGGGTGGCAGCCAGCTGGCAGATGTAAGGTCTTAAAATCCTGTTTGAATTGGTACGTATGCGGTATTGCTCTTTCTGAATTACACCTTTAAAATACTGACATTTCAGGGGTAAAAAGATTCCTTTATTCTAGAAAAGCAACATTTTAATGACAGTTTATATATACATATGTATATATCCCACATAATCTTTTGAGGATGTTCAGAGTTGCACAAATATCTAACTTAGGAGTGTTCTCCACGTAGAATTGTACAGAAGATCAGTTTTGGCATAAGGTAGTAAAGAGTTATGAAGTACAGATACCACTTTGGAAGTCACTGCACACATGAGTGGAAGAAGCATTTCCAGAGTCAAGCCACATTGTGTGCTTGAACAGAGATTTTTCATAGGCTTAATTGTCTAAGTCTGTCCTTGGGGAGTGCAGGTTCTGGTAACTGCAGCACTACTTGCAGGCTGACAACTAATTATTCATTGAGCTGGGGAAATAGGTCTGTCTTGTAGGTATCTACATCATTACTGCTTTTTCCAGATCTAGCAAAGAGGGAGAAATGGGCAGTTATTGTGGGCAGTACCGGATGTGTTGGCATGGACTGATCGGATTAAGACCATGATAGTCTAATAATATGTAGGGCTTATATATAAAACATCTGCTCAATTAAAGCTTTTTTTGTTTAAGCCTGTGACTGCTCCCTGGACAGCACAAATCCAGAATCAAGACTGAGTTTATTTTATATGCTCTTTCATCTTTGTTCACATCTGGTATTCACTCCTTGCCCTTCATCACTGTCTTCTTTGAGAGAAATGTCTGCTTCGGTGTTACCTTTCTGTCTTTTCTCCTGCAGTATTTCATCTTCAATGCTCTGGTTATTTTTTTACTCAGCCTAGATCACGGATTAGGAATTACAACCGGAGCTGTGATACACACAGTACAGAGCCCGCAGTAATACTCTGTAGAGGTTCAAACAAAGAACAAGTTTCAAAGGCAGAAAAGGCTTGTGATTATCAGTGCTTGTAAAAACCACTTTAATGCTATTGCTCAATATGCTGAAATAAAAAGGCTTAGATTTCACAGTTATTCTGTGTAAGTGGGGAATAAAAAGGACATTGCTCTGCACAGAACTGGTAGTCTTTTAAATACATTATGGACATTTTAGTGGGTTAGCTGTATGCATTTCAGGGCACACCACCAGTTACAGAAATTGGGGTATCTGGTTGTACAAGGTAGGTTCATGCTTTGTTTTTTTTTGTGTTTATTCATTACAGTCACATTTGGTTTTAATTCTCTTGCCAAGCTGCCCAACATTGCACTGGATGTATTTTGGATGCTCTTTTTTGGTCACTGGCCACTCCAAAATGCTGTTGGAGAGCCCATGTTGTTAATGCAATGCTTTTTTCCTAATGTTTGTCCTTGTTTCCACCACAGACAGCTAAGGAGCAAACAAACATCCCTTTGAAAACACACTTGAATGAGCAAAGGGGGTCAGCCAGGTGTGCTGCAGGAGCTACTGAGCCTCTGCACACCATAATGTGCTTAAAGATGTTGAGTGTCTCATTGTTTTAAAGTGTAGTGCTCACAAAGTGATGTAGGCATTTAAAACAATGCCTTTTGAGTACTTGAGTCAAGAGGAGTTTCTAAGAGGGTTTTTGTAGGGATGCCCTGAGCATTTTTCATTGTTCAGTGTTGCTGCCCATTGTTCAAGCTCCTCAGAGATCTGTCAATCTCCTCAGCCTCATCCACAAAATGCATCTCATTATATGAGAGCAATCTCAGGGAGTCATAGATCAGGTAAGATCTGCACAAAACCCATTTATTTGGACTCCCTGTGTGTTAGATCAAGAGCTGCTCTCATTCTATAATATAGCTGCCACCTAAATTGAGTGTTCACTCCCGTGCCTAAGCTGTAGTCTGTTTGACTGGAGTGGTTGTTCATCACTGGGATGTCTGCTGGCCAGAAGAAATACCCAGTATACCAGTACTATGGAAACCCAGCTCCTGATACATCTTTATTACTTAGTGGGAAGAGAATTAACTTCCAGGAGAGCATGTTCTATGATTTCTCTTGGAAATCAAGCTCAGAGGTATTTAGCATGGTTTGAACTCAGGTACTTTACCATGAATATGCAGAACTCTCCCAGGCTGTGCAGAGAGCTGTTCCTTTAGCTGGAAGCCCCCACAGCCTCTGCATTCCCATTTGGACCAGCACTGGAGAGAGGAGGAACACTTACCATGTGTTTGCCTTCCTGACGTGCAGTGTGAGTTCATACCCCTCTCTCTGTTAACTCTGCCACTGCACTGATTGAATGTGTTAAATCTGTCACTTTATTTTTTTACCTGATCCTTTTTATACCTGTGCCAGTTATTTGAAACAGGGATATTTGTCAGCTCTCATCCCCTTAGTGCCTCTCCAGGTGCCTCTTTGGCTGCTTTTGTACATTTTGCAACTATTGGAAGCATCTTAGGCCCTGCACATAGACCTTATATTTGGAAAAACCCCTTGGCTGTTGTCTCCAGGTGAGTGTGTGCTGGGTTTCATGCAGGCAGCTGAACTGTGAACTCTGCTGTCCTCCAGTAGGAAAACTGTTTGTTTTCCTTGAGATTTGCCTTGTTGGAATTAAATCAGTGCACCCAGGAGGCACTGAGGTCACGGAATAGAAATGCTGCAGCAAACCACTTCTGAATTAGATTGCTAGAATGAGGGGAAACAAAGCAGGTAACTTTGTAGTTCTCCTGAATAGATAATTCCTTTTTATGAAGACGTGCTTGGAGCTTTTCTTTTTTTGATGTACAGTTTCGCAGTGGCATGTATTTTTCTGGTACTATTTTCAGAAGTGCTCTTAACTTTGAAGGCTTGAACATGAAAGGAGAAGTTCTAAAACCTTATCATTATGTTTATAATTATAAATAATGAAAGTAATTGTGTGAAGGAGGCCTACAAGGCTTTGGAAGCTTTGCTGGTAAGAGCAAACAGGTAGTTGGAGGTTTTCTCTGTGCTGGCCTCTTGTTCTGCCAGCAGCAGGTCTGACCACTGTGGTCACTTAACTGTGGCTTGGTGATTCTGTTGCTGATTCCTGAAGGCTGGATCTGCAGCATGTTTCAGTCTTCTCCTCATGCTCTTTATTCGTGCTCTTAGTTTTCAATTACTATAAGCTTTCTGGGATGAGTTTCTTATCTCTGAGAATTACCTATAAGCGTGATCTTGCCTGTCAGCAGCCGTGTTAGCAAAGCACTGTAAACATTCCCAATAATCTCATCTAAAAATGTTCTTTTGCAGTGTCAACTGCAATTAGAATTACTTTCCAAATGCCTGTGCATTGCAAAACAAATGCAACCACCCCATGAGCACCATCCCTGGGGCCTTTAGCTGTTTGTGTCTCTCTAACCATCCTAATTCACAATAATGAGAAAGATGTAGTGTGCGATATGTACTTTTAAACAAGTTCTGTGCATTACTAAATACACTTAGATTTGAGTTGTTTGGAAAAAAGGAAAGCTCTGGATGAGTCTCATCTGCTCCCTCTTGCTGCTGAGCTTTATAGTCAAGGGATTAGGAGTTGAGTTTCAGCTTGATCATTGATTTCTGCTTACTCTACGATCATTGAAGTCCTTTGTGTGCACTGCCCCATTGGAAAACTACCATGGAAGCCATGTAACGATCTTTGGGTTTATTAATGCTGATTCATTCATAATCTTTGCACTGAGGTAAAAACCAGCATTCCAATTAATGTGAGATACTTATTCCTCCAGAAATAGCAGGGGGGATCTGATGATACCTTTAACAATCAGACAATGTACCATTAGCAATGGCACATTTAGCAATGCGTCTTTATAACAGTGCTCTAAAATAGCATGTCTGAGTCAACTCGGTGCCCACCTTTAGTGTTACAAATTGAGATGTACATACAGGCTGTAACCTTTCCCATTACAGTTATTCAGAAGCATATGTGAATTGCATTTTGACTCACCCCCTCCCATGTCAGCCTTGATTCTCCTCTGGATTTTTCAGCAATAGGAATTTTTGGCTGTGATTTTAAAGCACACAGAAATACTCACTTTGTCGTGAACTGGATGTAGCTCAGAGTATGAACCATGGTACAGAGAGTGCCATGAGTGCGAATCCTCCCTCCTGCCTCCCCTTGCTATTGGAGCTTCATGGAGCAAATACACTGGCTGCACACCACTCACAGTGCAGCAATAGGAGAGAAAAGGAGCATTAGCAGCAAGCAGCCCTGGGCTTTCAGGTGATCCAACAACTGAGCACATCTCTTCCAAGAGAAGATTCCAGTGCTGTTTTCCACAGTACAACCAACAAAAGCCTGAGCTGATTGATGAGTGAGTCAGTGTGTTAGATTTATGTAATGAGATTATACATTCACTCTAATGAAGGAAAAATATGCTTACCAGAACGGTGTGACAGCGCTGTGATTAAACGAGCGGGTACTGGTATTCCCTCAGTGGATTAATTTAAACAAAGGCAGCAGGTACTGCTGACCTGCTTCTGGTATGTTGCTAGCGATAGGCCCCAAGCAAGGAAGATTAATGAGTTCTGATTGTGTTGATAAAATAACTGTGTGATCATAAAGGTAGATATGAATGGTTTGTATCCAGCAAAGTGGCCTTTGGTTTTTATTAATCTCTCACAGTGATTTATGCTGGTGGAGGCTTCTCCTACTTCTTTGTTTGAGTCTGAGGATAGAAAGCAAAACCAAAGTGTAACAAAGACATGCTGCCATCTTAATGTGTGGCTGTAATCAGAGCACCTGCCCTGCCCATGCTCATCCATTCAAACTCCAACAGTAAGGAAGGTTTCTCCAGCTCAGACACACCTGAAGTTTTAGAAATGGGAGTTCCCTGCCAGATTGGAAAGGGATGTGTGTCTTGCTCTCTTCCACTAAAAGCCATGTTTCTAAGGCTCTTAAAGATTGTGGAATATGAGACCTAAATCAATGTAGGAAGAACTGTTTCTAGCCAGAGGCCTGAGCTGATGAGTATGGGGGGGAATATTCATACAAGCAAACCTCAGCGTCGTGATCCAGCCTCCTTCAGCCTGCCCCAGAGGCAGTGGAGAACGTGTCAGCAGCCTGACATACCTGCTGCTAATCATGGTGTGGAGGAGAATCTATTGCAAACAGCTTCTATGAAAAGAAACTCTCTGTACAAAGAAACCGGCTTCAAACCTGGTTTCTTCTCCAGTTGGGTTGGGGGGGACGGAAGCTTTCAGCTAGAAATTCCTGAGTCTTAGAAGTTCTCAGCTGGTTCTTTCCTTCTTTTTTAATGCAAAATCAGGGAAAATACGGCACTGCCCAGTGCTTTTGAATATAGAAGTGTTAGTTTTGTTCTTTGGGAGCTGAGAGCTCAAGTGGAGATGCCTTTTGTAGTATTTATATTGAATTAATTTAGTACCTTCATGGGCAACTACAAAAATGGCATTGGAATCAACTTCAGTAATCTTAAACACATATAGGCACAGTCTTAAACATACAGAGGTATTTTTAACAGCTTCACACTAAATAGGTTTTTTGGATAGTATTTATTAGGAGATAGAGGGCTCTGAGCCTTGCTAATGTTAGCAGTTGTAAGGCAGTGGGCACCTTCAGCAGGCAGGTGTCTGGAGGAGGGGAGGTGTGAGAAGAAAGAAATGAGAACAAACAAGGGCTTGAGGAATGTGAGGCACTGACAGAACACGGGGTTACACAGCACTTCAGGTCAGCGGCTGTGTTGTAAATATTAAGTGAATCTGAGACTGACAAAGCAGTTTTATCCAAAAGATGCAAATATTGGCTTGTTCTCTAAGGGTATCATGAACAGTGGAGTGGGCTCAGAGGATTGTTGAGGATGTGTTTGCTGCTCTCTCCATCTGCGAGAGAGCAGATTTAAACCCTGTACATTGTCTGTGCTATAGAAACATTTGTGCTGCCATAGTCAGGTGTTGACCTTTCCCATCTCAGAATCCTGAAGCGTTTATCTCGCATTGAGAGCAATTGATTCTCTCCTCAAGAGAAGCTGACATTCTAACTATATTATCTTTGATATATATGTACTCTGTTTATTGACCACATGAGAAAGCCAGATGTTGTATTTAAAGGGCAGGATGGTATAATCTAAAAGCAGGAGTACCAAGGTCTTTTGTCTTCTGACCCACCAAATTATCATGTGTGCCAACAAGAACTCTGTGTTGCGTTGTTCCTGTTGGGTGTTAAATCTCAATGACAGGGTTCAAAAGCAGTTGAGGGTTTGAGGCCTAACATTCTGTTCCCACAGAAGCTGTAAAATGGGCAGAGCTTTAAGGGAACCACAGCAACCTTTGCCCAACCTTTCCTATAGTCTAAGTCAGCCCTGCCTCCATCAATGTTCTCATGGGTAGCCACAAGTCCCCAGAGTGTTTGAATCCCCTGGATGGTGATGGAGGATGTCTGTCTATAGTGTCTGTGTGGACACACACACACAAACGGGCCTGACATATGTGTGTTCTTTATTTTACACATGCTAAACACAGTGAGACTCCCATCACCTGCAGCAGCTCAAGCAGCAGTTGTGCTGCTGCCATGGGGAGCTGATGGGCTGGTTCAGTGTTGGATACAGCAGACAGAAATGTGGCTCAGTTAGGATTAGCTTTATTTTTACAGCAAAACCAGAGTTCACTAACTCCCATTGTAATCTACCTGGGCTGTGGTGTATTTAACTGATTTCACGTTGATAATGCTGTAAGCTGGGCTTTGATAATTGCTTTCTGTAATTGGAACAAATTTATGATTATGCTAATTCATCTACTGCCAGCCAGTCTGTAGCAGCTGAGTTAATCCATACCTGCCCCTGCATTTCTTGTCTAGATCATTATGTGATTAGCCTTTGGTAGAAATTGATGGGGGTATTTTAATTCTGAGCAGATTTAATTTCAGGGGGGAAAAAATCAGATCTCTTTATATAAACTTGTGGCATATTATAGCAGGTTTTGAGCTAAGTCTGGTTCAAGATGGAAACATTTCAGATCTTCAGACAGCCTAATTCTTAAAAAGAAATGTATTTAATTGTGTTACAAGCAACTGTGTGACCTCTGCTGATGAGAAAGCTGGAGGAGTGAAATGCTGATGAGTTTTGAGTCTACTCCTCAGGCCCTGCAGGGTGGCAGCTCAGAACACGGTGCCTCATTTCAGTGTGGAGACATGATCTGCTTCTTTGTTGCCTTTCATTTGCTTGGTTGTGTTTGTGTATTTGTGTGTGTGCTGAATTATTCCAAAGGTTGCATCCCTGCAAGTAACCACAACCTTTTGTCATCGTGACTCCTTTATCAGTTTATCCTGTAAATCCATCCATCAGTTCTCCATTCCTGACTGCTGGGGCAAAGGCAGTGAAGGAGTCTAAATAAATCTGAGTTTTCTTCAAGGAGGGGGGGAAGCTGGAATAGGAGATGAGTGTTTGCAGTGTCATCAAGCCTCCAGATAAGAAGCAAAAGGCAGTGCTGCCCTCCCTTGCAAATCCTCTTTGGATCACACATCTCTCAATGCGTTCATGTTTATGTTCCATCTGTTTAATGTTCTCCCTTCACCGTGATCATCATTCTTTGAAATGCTTTGCTTTAATGTAAATGTTTTTCATTCACCAAGCCTGGCAGCCCCAGACTCAGCAAACAGTGGAGCAGTGTGAGCTCCCTCCTGGAAAACTGTGTACAGGAAAAGCTCCCTGGAGCGTGAGTGTAACAGCCATGGGGACCTGGAGCCTGATGTGCCACTCACTGCCCCAGAGCTGCACTTGTGAAATAATGAACTCTGGTAGTACTAGACATGTTTGTCATTTCTTTGGACATGACTCTGTTTATCATTACACTGCACATAAAGTGAGTTTAATTCTGACTGCGACCATTGAATTTCTGCCACTTGATTTATGCTTGTGCTGCTGTTCCATAATTTAAATTGCATTCCTAGTTTCTTTGCTGGAACCCTCTCTGATAATGAGCATTACAGCTCACTGCAGAGGGAAACTGAATAGTGAATGGATTACTTGATTGTTTCTCCTCTCACTCAGACCAAGGGGAATGTAATGTGTTCAGAGAGACACTCTTCGGGGAAGAGCTGAGCGTTACTGCGTTTAGCAGGGCTGGCTGGTGGCTGCTCCAGAGCCGCGCCTGGCCACCCGTGGTCAGCACAGGTGAGGTGTTGGCCATAGGGATGAATGTTAGCCAGGAGATTGCCTGGAGTGCTTCTAGCAATGGAAATGAGGACACCTGAGCTGCGGCGTGTGTGAAGTTCATGACAAAGGGTGATTGCACGTTCTGACAATGCCAAGGGAAGTCTCCTCTGGTTCACACACATAAGCATGGCTGGGTCAGGTGCTGCTCCTCACTTAGAAACTGCATGGGAATGTTTGTTGTGGTGTGCACTGGGGCACACAAAGCCTTTGGTCCCAAAACTCTTAAAACTTCTGTGGAGGAGACAGTTTAAAAAGTAATCCCAGTTTAAAGAAAGTTCAGGTCTGAGAAGCAAAGCAAAGGAGTGTGATGACAGCTTTGTAAGAATGCAGAAACAGCCAGGCCTGGTTTGAGTGCTGAATGTAAGCTTTGATGGTGATATTCTGCCTCTGTTACCATTTTTGGTTAACTTCAGTTTAAGGAAGAGCATATAGATCTAAAACCTTTTAACTGCTTTCCCTATGCAATGTATAATGTACTTCTCACTCAGGAAATGCCTCTGGTGACAGATGTGTAAAACAGTGACTTTATTTAATCCATAGTCACCATGTAGGGTACCAGTGCCACAGATCTGGATTCCTTTCAGGGTAAGTCCTCGGCTGACTGGGACACGGGAAGCTGTGGGCACGTCGGTCACACACCTCCTGTCCCTTGCTAACCAGCGTGAGGGATGCTACTGGAAGGGGATGCTGCTGTCTGGCATGAAATGTAATTGGCTTTGCTGGTCAGCTTGTGCAGATTTGTTTATAAACTGGGAAGTGTACAAATCGCAGACCATCTGCGCAGAGCAGAGCGCTAATGAATGCCTGGAGCTAGGAAATCCATAAGCTCATTACCACAGAGTTCCAGGTCCTTCCGCAAGTTCCTAACGAGGTTATTCATCTGAACTGAGATGGGAAGGGGATTTGACTCCAGGGTCCGGCCACACCTCCTTCAGGTCTGGAAAAGCTATCAAAATAACTCATATTTATTTAGTCTTTAAATAGAATGTGTTAATTCTGTTTCTATTTTTAATTCTTCTCTTCTGTAGCAGCAGCTTACCATGCCTTAACTATTTCTTTTTAATGTTTCAAGTCAAGAAATGCCTTGAAGATAATTCCTGGGTCTGCTCAGATACATTATACACAGCAGTTCATGGTATTTATGTACCTTCACAACAAATCCTAATGCTCTCTGGGGTTTATGGAAATTGGGAATCTGTGACAACTTAGCTTTGTGTGATTCCATCCTTCTGTTTCTCTCTCAAAATAAGTGGAATTAATAATACTACATGTCAGCCACCCTGTCACAAAGGTTGGGTGATCGCTGATCACTGTCCAACTGTTTGACATGTAAAGCACTGCATGTTCAGAGCAGTAGCTGTAAATAGTTCTTATTTTTTCTCTGTTGACATGTTCTTCCATATTCTTTGACTAAAAATCAGTCACTTTCTAAGTTACCAGCCCACAGCAGCTTCCCCTGAGGTGCAGGGATAGGAACCCAGTGCAATCATTAGCTGATTTCACGTGGGCTGCAAATCTCCATTGGTTGGGGCTCTCTGCTCCTGCCCTCAAAGCAGGTATTTCCCAGTCAGATCAATGAGGTTGTTGGCCCAAAGCATCAAGTGCCTGCATTTGGCTTTACAGGTTTCCAGGCATTTCCCTGGTTTGTCCTTCTCTTAGGGAAGCCAAAAGGCTCTCCTAAACAGGACAGTGATTGAATCACATCAGTAATTTTATCATCACATCTCAGATTAAATATTAAGGAGGTAGTTACCTACCCCACCAGGGAGAGTGTGATTAATTGCTCTCCTTCTTTTTATCCTACCTTCTTCTTCCTCTTCTTTCCTTCCTTTTCGCCCAGTAGAACAACATTAATGGTTCCCTTATAATCCACACCCGTACAACTCTGAACAAGCTCTTTGCCATTTTCTGTTCTTTCATTATTTGCTGTGTTGCTATGACACAGCATTTAATTTGATGTGCTTTATTAATAAGCTCTAGGGTCTTCACAACAGGAATAGAGGAATAGTTTCTGAGTCTGTGTATGTCTGCCCTTTTGGGAATCCCATCCTAGCTTCACTTTTAATGTTATAATAAAGATCACAATGACATTTATTAATGAAATCACTGAAATAATACAATTTAGCAGATTTCCTGCTTTCATCTTTTAGTTTCCTACTTCCTGTTCTTCTCTGCTACAGGTGGAATGGCTGAAGAACGAGGAGCCCATAGATTCCAACCTGGATGAGAACATTGACACCAGAGCAGATCACAACCTCATCATTCGACAGGCGCGTCTGTCTGACTCGGGGAACTACACCTGCATGGCTGCCAACATCGTTGCCAAGAGAAGGAGCATGTCTGCCACAGTCGTGGTGTACGGTCAGTGCGAACGTGCTCTTTACAGAAGAACATAGATGCGTGTGCTTTTAGTGCTGGAGTACTTTGTATTTTTAGCATCCAGCTGGTTCTGAATCAAATGGCTGATTTCAGTTCTGTTGCTCAAGGCTGAGATGCCTCCTGCTCTTAGAGAGGTTGGAATTATGAGGGGTTTGTTTGTGATGGATTCCTAGAAGTTACGTCAATAATAGCAGTCCTTGCTCCAGATACTAAGAAGATCCAATTACAAACTAAACCACGTAAATAAGCCTCGCCTGTACCAGGAAAGCCTGGAGCACAAGCCTGGGGAGGTACAGAAAGGGCTGCCTTAATTGGATCTGTGCTTCTGCAGCATCCAGGCCCTAACTACTGAATCTAGATGTTACGTAGCAAAGGACAGAAGAGCAGAACTTTATTACCTTCCTCTCGTGCTCTCCATGTTTATTACTGCATGTGTCTTTTTACTGGGAAGGCAGAGCATTCCTGAATCGCCCTTTTTAAAGTCAGGAAGTTTTGTTTATGATTTGAGCACAACATATTTTATGAGAATTGAAATGCCTGCTCTTGCCTCCCTCCCGGACTCTGTCAGTCATTGCACTTAGAGCATAGTACTCTTCCAGAACAAATATTTGTGTTCTCTGACACCATGGCCTTGATGTGGTTGTGTACTGATGGGCAGCGATGCTCCTACTGCAGCTTGGAATTTACCCATAGAGTGTAAAAACCAACTTCTGCCTTGGAATGACATGATCTGATCAGATGTGTTGGTTGATGTCTCTTAGCCTCCGGCATGTTGGTGTTTTGCAGTTAATGGAGGCTGGTCATCCTGGACCGAGTGGTCCAACTGCAACGCTCGCTGTGGTCGGGGCTGGCAGAAGCGTTCCCGGACCTGCACCAACCCTGCTCCGCTCAATGGAGGTGCCTTTTGTGAAGGGATGTCCGTACAGAAAATCACCTGCACTTCTCTGTGCCCTGGTGAGACATGCACAGTCTGCTAAGGACTGACTCTGGGTAACGTTCATGGGAGAGCTGTTTCGGTCTGAAATGCCAGTTGTGCTTTGACAAGCCCATCGAGGTCAAAAAGGAAATGGGAAACACTTGCATCCTTGTTTAGACTGCAGCTCAGAGCCTGATGTAGATGTGAGCAGTGGTCGCAAGCAGCTATGGCCTGAGGTGCCAGGTTTGTCAGTGCTTTAACTTACAGTGAAGTTAACTAAATAACAGCAACTGGTTCAGTAGGAAAAGTCGTGTTAGTGGGTGTGGTACAGGGAAGGGGAGGTGATGTTAGGAATGCTAGAGGGAAACACAGAAACCTAAACTAAGAACTTCACTTTGAAGTATTCTTTAGCTGGCAGAAGTTTGCTTTCCAACTATACTAACCTTTGGAAACTGAGCTTGGGCCATACATGGGGCATGGACCCCTGGATACTACGTTTCCTTATTTGTTCACCTGAAGCCTCCCTTATCTGATTCTGGGTTTGGTCTTTCACACATAGAGCTAAAGAAAGTCGGTAGAACTGTGTGCATGTGTGTAAGAGACTGTGTTAGTCTGTGGTCACATCATAACTTGTCTGGATTCTGACAAATCTCTCCTGGCTTTTATGAGTTTTTAAACACAACATGTGCTGAACTGGGATTTAAAAACTTCAGATGATATAAACATGTCTCTGTTCATCTGACTGTTGTTTGTGCATGAAAAAGAAAGGGAACTGTGGAAACCCTTCTCATTATCGGACAGGGTCAGAGACAGCTATAAATCAGTCAGCAAAGCAACAGATTGATCCTCTCTCCTGCTCA
Source organism: Coracopsis vasa (assembly GCA_026283785.1). Lineage (NCBI taxonomy): Eukaryota > Metazoa > Chordata > Aves > Psittaciformes > Psittacidae > Coracopsis > Coracopsis vasa. The sequence continues at coordinate 46,928 of JANHGB010019122.1, read as the reverse complement.
GGGCATTAGCCAGAAGTCTGCAGGGCCAGGTCCGCTCTGGTCTCTTTGTAAATGTCAGCATCCCTGCTCTGGTAGGAAAATGCACGGCCTCGACGTCAGCCTGGCTTCAAGCAGAATTTGTGCTGAAACTGTAGAAGCTGATAGCTGGGTGCCCAAGGAAATGTTCCCTCCTGCAGTTTTAATTGACTGTGTTTGCAGAATGTTACATACTGGTGCTATTCTAAAAGCTCCCATGCTGCACGCTTGGGGTGGTGCATCCTAATGCTGGATTTTAACATCACATCTGACCAAACTCTGTTTATTTCTCCTCAGAATTAAACTTTACTTGCTGTGACCTGAGGAGAGATAGGAAACAGGTATTCTTGGTAGGACCTCGACTACAGCAGCTCAATACACAGTGATGATGCTTGTTTCTCCTTCCTCCCCATTCAGTGGATGGAAGCTGGGAGGTGTGGAGCGAGTGGTCTGTGTGCAGCCCGGAGTGCGAGCACCTGCGGGTTCGGGAATGCATCGCGCCACCTCCCCGCAACGGGGGCAAATACTGCGAGGGCGTGAGCCAGGAGTCGGAGAACTGCACGGAAGGGCTCTGCATTCAAGGTGAGGAACAGTCGGCACTGGGTTGGGACCGGGAGGTATGGCCTGAAATGCGTGCTGTGAGCCAGGGAGTGCAGCGTGTGCCACACACCCGTGGCAGCGCAGCGCTTGTGGCTGAAGTACTGCTGTGAAAGAGATGGTTTTCTGAGGGCTGCACGTGTGCAAGTGGAAATCCACAGAGCACACACTTTACCTACAAGTTAGAGTCTAAAAATCCAAATAAAGGTTTTTTGCAATGTGTAAGTACAGTCACGTGCTGCAGCACATTCCAGTGTCCTACTCGGCCTTCTACCTTGTCTTGCAAGTGAGCCAGCAAAGCCCCACAATGAATGCTCTTGGTGCAAGAGCTGTTCAAGGGCAAAGTTTATTCCATTTGTTGCCTTTTACACAGAAGATAAATAAAGGTAAATCTATTTAATGGTGAGTTCAGGCGTTCAGGATCTACACCTGCATGGCCTGCATCTTGAGTGAGAGGTGGGTTCCTCAACAGAAAGACAAAGGGGGATGTCAGCTGGTCCAAACAGTTCAATTCATCACAGGGGGGTACGACCCAGGGTTGGGGCTGGCTTTTTCTGGCAGATACCAGTGTAGTGTTGGCTGTGGGAAATAAAGCAGGTTGCCTTCTGAAAGATCCTGCAGAGAAACATCGAGGTTGAAAGCAAAACTACTTCAGGCTGTAAGGAGGCAGTTGCCAGTTCACCTTCCTCCTCAGAAAGCAGAGTTTAGAAAAGAGGATAAAAATCAAATCCATCCCGTGACAGCCCCACCAGTGATTGCACAGACAGTGCAGGCAGAGTATTTATTTTTGCTGTTATTAAACTGGATGCCTATGAAAGAAGGCAAACCAACAACCCCAGAGATATTTCTCTGTTTATCCACAGAATAGATTACAACAAAGCAGAGCTTCCAAGCTCCTGCTTTACTTCAGCTCCTCTGGTAATGCGCCCTGTTAAGAACACCAATAGCAAGCACTAGACACAAGCGTACAGCACCAAGTGATGTGATAGGTGGGCTGTTGGAATAGTTATAACGTGACAACTAACTTGGTTTTAATAATTACCTGAATTATTAATTACTATTTTCATTGTGTGTCAGATGCTTTGTATAAAATCAAGTTCTTTGCATCAGGGTCTGTCCCTCTGCTTTATGTTTGTACAGCCACTGGTGCAAAGCTTATTGTTAATGAACTGCTAACCTGACTAATGGCACTGCAGTAAAAAAGAAAAATGGCCCAACAAGTTGAAATCAATGGAACCAGCCCAGGATTCACCACTGCCTCTGCACAAGAATTCCAACTCTTCTTTGCTATGGCATTTAGAATCACTTTATAGAGGCAGTTTTAAGAACATGTACCTGTTTTGCACCCCCATGTGCAAACAGAAGTCAGTGGTGCATGTCTGGAAACAAATGTCTGGAATAGCAAAGTCTTTCTCTTTCAGCTGCAAATCACTTTTCTACAAATGGGACTTAAAGTGCTCTTAATTGACTTAAAATGTTCTTAATATGCTGTGTGTAAAGAACTTGCCTCCTTTAAGTAAATGGATCATTATGGGTAAAAAGATACAAAAAGCCTGTTTGAAAATGGGAGTAAATTTTGCACAGATTGAATCAACCTGGGTCACTGTGGAACACAAAGCTTGTAAAATGCAACTTTGATGTTGAAATGAACTATCAGAATCATTTTACAAAGGATAAGTGGCATAAGTAATAAACCCCACATTTTATGATTTAAATGAAAAGCCATTTAAAATCTAAGCCTACTCGGGGTGCATGTATTGACATCAAAGCAATGCTATTTAAAATTAACACAACTAAATTCTCAGCTTATGCTGAACATCAGTGGGGGGGATCTGCTGCTGCTGCTGCTGGATTTTCCCTGCAAAGGTGAGATGGGATTTGGGGAAACTGAACTAACAACAATACTCTGAAATGAATTCAAAGATAAACAGAAGGCAAGATTCTGTCTCTGCTGCAGACACCAGCAGTTTTGCACCTAATAGTGGGATCAGAAACTGATCTCCAGGTATTTGGAGGGGGGTTGGATTTCTACTCTGGTGTAGTTTGGAGTTGAGTGTGTTGTCAGGATTATCCTTTGTGTAACAGCACTTGTCTGGACCTGAGTGAGCTCTGAGTAGTAAAAGAGGAAGCTAAAGCCTCAGTGACATGAAAGCTGCTGCTGTTGGGTAATGAGTGGAGCTGCCATCAGCTCTGGGCTGTGTGTTCTCTGTGTTACACCAGCTCCTCTCCTCTGCTGGGGTGGGGGTACCAGGAAGTGTTCAGAGTCTCTCATTTCTTTCATCTTGCATTGTGCTACTACTCCTCCTTTATGGGTCGAGCTGTATGTATCTACTTGTGTCAGAGTATTTTTAGGGCTGTAATTGCTTTCTCAGCTAACAGGAATTGATGCAATTACCCTGTTTTTTAAAAATCCTTTTCCCCTGTTCATCTTCCACTCTCTGCCTTTTCTGCTCCGCTTTCCATCCCCTGGGGAATTGTGAAGGAAATGCAGTGCTGCGCTACAGAAAACTAATCTCCTGGAGGTGATTTTTCAGGCACAACTTGTTAACTTTGTTCCTTTTGTGAGGCAAAAATAGAAATGAAACATTTCTTTGGTTAACAAGGAAGAACTTAAATGTAAGTAAGGGTGAGAGTGTAAGATGCCAGGAAAGCACAGGGCAGATTGAACTGGCAGAAAAAGTACTAATCTCTAGCATGGATTTTCAAGTTTGGAGTCAGTTGGTGAAGAGGAGATAACTTGGGGTCTCCTCACAGGTTCTTTACTTGGTCCCTGACAGGAGAGGCTGGGCAGAGCCCAGAGGTGATGCTCTTCCATCCTCAGGAACTCGCTTTGGTGTTTGATTTTCTGTATGAGTCCAGCCAGTCCAGTCTGTAACTGAGGAGCAGCTGAAAGTGCTCTTCTTTCAGGGAATTTCTTCTAGGACTTGTAACAATTGAATAGATTGAAACTTAAATGCAGGAGAAAGGTAGAATTAGTTGGGGATTTGATAGGTAGGAAAGATTGCCAGGCTGGGAGGAAACTGGAGGCTGACCCAGTCCGAATCCCTTTCACTCACACGATTCCTGATACCTTACTCATTTCTTGCATATTTGTTCTTTTGTTGTTGATTCCTACCAGTATTCTCCATAGTACACTTTTCCATGGTGGATTTCTCTCTGTCTTGCCGAGGTGAAAGCTTTTTCTGTGCTTAATAGAAGAGAGGGTTTCACAGAGCATTTTGATTTACTTTTATCTATGTGCTTTAATGTTATGTTTTATAACTTCAAAACCTATTGATTTCTTTTCCCAGTGCCCCCAAAAGAAACAAACAAGTAGGCCATCAGCAGATGAAGTACAAACATGGTTTTTTTACTAATGCATCATAAATCACCAGTAATTTTGTTTTCCATTTCTCAGTCAGCCATGATACTGAGTATTGCCAAGAGGCTTCTGGGCCCAGCAATCCCATCAGGCTGGCTGGGAAATGCGTTTCAGTTCTACTGTAGGGAGCGCGATGTCAGCAGCATGAAACTGTTTCTGTTGCAGAGCTCAGTCTGACACTATTCAGTTGGTGTTTATGTCCATCATTTCCAGCAAAGATAAAAACAACTTTAAGAAGGGAAACCCCACCCAGCAAACTTTGGCAAAGCCCAAATCCAAGAATCTTTTGGGTTAAGTATTATTGAACTGATCATTTTTTGAGATAGTAAAAATAACAGAAGTTGCCTCATAATCCATTTGCTTTACATCATCACCCAGCAAAACACTCAACTGAGCATCCTGGACCATGACGTGGTTTCCACTAAGGCACAGGACTGCAGTAACGGTGGTTGTGCTGATAACCCACCCCTGAGGAAGTCAGTCCCAGATCCTTCATCCGAAAACATCCGAAGGATAAACTGGGGAACAACTCAGTCAAAGGGAATTTCCTTAGAGCTCAAATATAATTGCATATCCGTGGTAGTATATTCATCTGTGTGTTCTTTATATACACATATAGGTGCCATTATTATATATTAAGTTATAGCTGCCATATTTAGATACATAAATGTGAATATATTGTACATGTTTATAAATTACTTGTTTAATTGTCCATCACCTTTCCATCTATCAAACACATAAAGAAATAATCAATTCTTAACTGACTTTCTTTGCCCCGTGAGCTGCTTCAAAGCATTGAATTTCCTTACTGCTGTATAATATTCCAAATCAAAGCACCCAGTAAAACTAACAAAGAGTTGAATTAACCAAGGGAGAAATTATTGCAAAGAAACAACCTGAAAGAAAGGGGAAAAAAGTGAAGGGAAAGCTATGGACAACATAAAATCCTCATGTTGTGAGCAAACAAGGAGACGATGTTTCATGTCTAGAGCTACACAGAAGAGATAGAGGAAACAGATATCTCCATGTAAATATATTAAGTGCAACTTTCTCTTTCTCTCTCTCTCTCTCTCTCAGATAAAAAACCTCTTCATGAAATAAAATCCCAAAGTAAGTTATTTTTTTTTCTCTCGTAAATATGATTTTTCTCATCTTCTCTGCCATTCTGTTTGCTCAGGAGCTGAATAAAGCTGAAGGTTGTATGAAAGCCTTTCATAGCTACTGACAGCATCTTCTTAGCAACTTTGTGGTGGTAGTTTTAGCCTGAAAATAGCCCTTTCTGCATTGTGCATGGCTTGACACTGGCCTCTGATCTTGTTCAGCTCATTTCAGCCTTTTTCTGTCAGCTGGTGAAGGGACTTCATCTGCATTACCCCATAAAGAACAGAGAGTTGTCATTTACATGCTGCTGGGGGCTTCTCTCCTGCACTTTTTGTTTCTGAGTCTTAGACTGATTTCAGTGGAATTTTAGTTTAGAGCAGCACATTTGGAGTGAACTGACTGAAAGCCTCTGTGCACAGAGCATTGCTTTGTTCTGTCATAAACCCTGTGCAAAGTTTGCAGGATCCTGACTGTTTAATTTCCAGCAAAAAAACATCGCTGAATTCTGGTGAATAGATTTATAAACACATTTTTGGCTTCATTCCTTTCAAGGACTTAAATCAATAATCCACCTGTACTGAGAAGTAACACATGCAATTGTTTGCATTGTCTGAGATGGGTCCAGCTCCTGAAGAGTAAGAGGTGTTTGAACTGAGCTTAGGAATTGCTGTGTTTTTATCTGCACAGTTCCCATTTAATTAGAGAGTCCTGAAAGAATATCAGTCCAATCACTTTATTTTCTCTTTTATTATAGTAACTTCAGTGGAATTGATTTGCTCATGTAAGATACCCAGGAGAACTAACGGGTCTGGTTATAGCTGTGGGGTTAGAGCCATAGAACAGCTCGTTGCTGTTCAGCAAAACAGGACCTTGGTTTAAGACTGCATGAACTGATGCAAAATCAAAGTCAATTATGAGGATCGTTGAGAAACAAACTGTTTTACTAAATAACATCTTGCACAATTCTCTGGTTTTTGCTTCTTATCCTCAGCAACTGCCTATGTGAGGGAACAGGAATGACAATGAGGGACAGGGAAGCAGGGCAGGGTGGGAAGCTGGAAAACCCTACCCACTCTCGTAGCAAACTCTAATGGCAGACAGGGGATGTATGCCCTGCATAGCTCCTGGAAAGCACTTATTGTAAATGAGATAATTTAATCAATTACGTTTCCTAATGTACTAAACCAAATGTTTCATTTTCTGCTCCTGCACATCTTAAATTATCTTCAGGTGCTTTATGAAACTTAATCATAGTTAATAGAAACTTCATTACCATCAAATGTGCTTTCAATAAATGTTGTGTAACAGTGTCAGGAGGTGGAGTGAAATATAGGCTACAATTACCACCGACATGTATCCTGACACTGGAATGGCTGAACTCGCGGTGCTCCGGCAGAGTCCCTGCGCCGCTGGCCGGGAGGATGCGCTTCATTACACAGTAATTGGTTGACTATAGATGTTTTCTTTTCTAGTTTGTTTGTTTTTCACTTTGGTCCCTTCTGGGAACAAATGAAAGCAGAAAATGAGCCCTGTTTGCCATGCTTTTCTTTTGTCTTTAATGTCTGCTCTCCCACAGAAGGCATTAGCCATTAGATACGACAGGTAGGTTGAAGAGATTTGGAATAGCTCTTCCAGGTCTTCTGTGAAACAGAACAATGACCATTTTATTAAAGATACGAAAATTCAATCAGAATAATTGTAAGATTTTTTTTTTCATTCATATCATTTATATAAAATTATGGAATTGAAGCTTAGGGACACTTCAGAGTATTCACTAAAAGCAGGATTCTCTCCAGATGGATTTCGAGTCAGACTTTCTCATGTTGAAAGTTCTGTTCTTGCTCGCAGCTTTAACCCGTGTACGACAGTTGTGTGCAGTTAGAAAAGTATGAAACTTAAATTACCCGATGTCTGAATCAATTGTACAGAAGCAGCCAAGCTATTTATGTAGATTTAGAGTAATAAATTGCACTTACTCACAGGTGAGAACTTGGTGTGTTTTATATTCTGGTTCTGATGGTAAGAGATCAATTTTCTACCTGTTGCCATTATGGTGGCAGTAATTTTTTACTGATCGGTTATTTCTGCGTTTTTCAGGCTTTGTAATTTAGTATCCCACGAAGGTAGAAAAGGTAATTCAAATTTTCAGCACTTTTATGTTTTAAAGTAATGATCAAAATGAAGGGCTTAAAGAGGCTTTATGGTGAAATAACCACCAGCTCTCAGTGGTTCTGTAGGAAGGAGAAGACCCCCCCCTTGCTGCCAGGTTTCTCTCAGCACATCACATCCCTTCTCTTGGCTTATTCATTGTACTAAACACCCACAAAAATGAAGTCAGCAATAGAGTTTGCAACAACAAAATAGCTTGGGAACAGAAAACTGGAAGAAATAGAAATGGAATCAGTTTTTGTACTTTTTTTTTCTGCACGTGATTCTAGAGGATAAACCAGAGGTAAACCAGTATGCGATTGGCAATGGACTGGGATTCAGGCTGGCCTGGTTTTATGTGCAGAATTTCCAGCCGTCCCTTAGGACCCTGTCTTTCTGCATTTCCTTTTCCTGTCTGGTGTAAGGGAATATGGGCATCTCCCATACAATTACCTTGCCAGCTAACAGCTTCCTTTCTGCAATGTCCAACTCTCTGGAATTCTAACTTTTTACTTTGGGGCAAATGTAATGTTCTGGGAAGTGGGTTAGAGCTGTTACACCTGGCAGAAGCCTTACCCCAGATACTGATTTCGGTACTTGGCTATTGATTATTTCTGTCCATTGTGGTTTATTTACTGAGACTGAGGAGCCTGGATTTCCTGGTTAGTTCTTGTCTCTGTCATTTGTTACAAATAAATGCACTTTGTGTACCAAGTGCTTCACACCTGACAGCAGAAGCACCACATACAGGATAACAGATGATGTATAGGGTGAATCCAAGATTCTCTTCTCCTCTAACCCAGAGTTTGGCATTAAGGGAACTATCTATAAAGACCTACCAAGTGTATTTGCCAAGTGATTTAATTTCATGGTACGTGGTCCCAAGTCCCAGAAGATCTCGGATAGCGGGACTGGGTAATTCAATTACATAATATTGCAGGTTTCATTTGGATTCACTCAAAGCAGTGAGTTCTTTTTCTCTGCTGTAAGTTTCAAGTCTTAGAAAACTTGGTTGTGAGCATAATGCACAGGTGCCAGCACAGACAAGCTTTGGGTTTTAAAGACTGAAGGTCTTTAAGTGGGATCTCCTCAGCCCCTCTGAGCAGTGAGAGTTGGCCTGTTCCTTCCTGTACTATAGCTCACATGGAAAAGGAAGAGGGGGGAGAGGGAGAAAGCTGCACAAAGGTTTATCAGGGGATTCATGACCTCCTGGATTAGCTCCAGAACTCAAATCTTAAACTCAGTGATAGAAAGACTCGGCCTTTAAGGGCTGTGATCTGCTCCACATCTATGTCTCAAGCCTTACCTCGCCAGCCCCAGATCCCCCCTCTGCTCGCTCCAGCCAGCACCAGGCAGAACGTTTCTCTCTGTGTTGCTGACTTGGCACCCACTTTTCTCCTTTCAGATATTGAGACTGCCAGTGACATCGCCCTGTACTCTGGCCTGGGAGCCGCAGTCATTGCCGTAGCCGTGCTGGTGGTTGGCGTCACCCTGTACAGGCGGAGTCAGAGTGAGTACGGCGTGGATGTGATTGATTCATCTGCACTGACAGGAGGCTTCCAGACATTTAATTTTAAAACAGTCAGACAAGGTTAGTGTTGTGATTTCATTTTCTTCTCTCCAGAGCTCCTACTGCAAAGAGATACTAAGCTCATATTCAATGAGTGGCGGTGGGAGGGCGGCTTATTGCTGAGCAGCTGTGCTGAAAGCTGCAGTACAAGAAACGGGATCTGGTGGTTAGAGCTGTCTCTTACTGTCTGTGCTATCTGTCATGGCAACATGGACAAGTGCATAATCTTTCTTGACCTGACTCTAAAGTGCTTTAGAAGTACTGTCACCAGCTTTTACAATGACATTTGTGACTTAGAAAAAGCCCAAACAAATCAAAACAACCTCAGGAAGCATGTGTGCAGTTCCTTGCCATTCTATTACAAACCTCCTATTTCCTTTACTCTATTAGAAGTGACGAGTTTTTACTGTTCATTCAGTATTTTATAAGCTGCTGTTAACATGCAGACGTCCACATTCTGTGTGGAATAAACACGTGCAACCATGTACTGATGTGAAAAACAAGCTTAGGAAAGCTGCCAACACAACACAACATGGCAGAAATACTCATTTTCGCTAAAAGCAGCTCTCAGGTGTTCTTTGGGATGTTATTGCCTTTGGACAGAAAGGAAGGGGAGGAATACACACGGTGATCACTTCCAAAGAGTGTGTTTCTTTAATTCTGTGCTGACATTCTATCACAGAGACCTGCCTTACTGTGACTGTGCTGGTGGGGGGTGAAACATCCCCGTGTCTCTCCTCTCTTTGGGAAGAAGAAAGATGCTGCACAGTCTTGGGGGGGGGTCTGTTGTCTTTACACTTTCTGGGAGACGTTCCCCACCAGGCACGTACTGCAAGAGATTGGATAAAGGGAGACAAGGATGTTTGAAGGATGTTTACTCATTCATTTAAAACCCCAAGCCTTTAATTAGAGTCATGTAATTCCAATGACTGTCTCAAATAGTGACTTTTTCCTTTTAAAGTCTGGTTTTGAGTCTGGGGAATTGTTTGTTTGACTTAATGCTTCAAAAACATTCATTCTGGATGCTCTAAAATATCCGAGTGCGGCAGTTTCTCATATGCCAGGATGTGATTAGTTCAGTGTCAGGTGCTTTGGGCTCTCTGTCTTGGGGGTTTAAAAGAAGAGCATTTGTAAACTAAACAGTTCAGCTGGAAAAAGGCCAGTTCTCAGGATTTGCTGAGAAAAGGGAGCACATTCCTGAATACGGACAACAGACCAGTGTGATCCAAATTCTGTTCTCTGGAGAAACGTATTTCTAATGTTAGCGACCCAACCTGCAGCCCCTCACTAAAAACCAAACCACCACCAAAAATCCTAACAAAAAAGGACCAAATCAGCCAAAGAATTCAGACCCCAAATCTGTCCTTTTCTTCTCTTTTTTCAGTGTTTTCTGAGCTAAAATACTCCTAAATGAGTAACTGTGGTATTTTTTCATACGTTACTCTTGTCCTACTTCTTGTCAACCCACTTTCCCTCACACATGAAGTTGTCATTCACAGTAAAGGTCTGCAGGTAGAGAGGAAGCAAACAGGCATTCACACAAACCTGAATCCCAAAGAAAAGGAAGTTCCTTTTGGATTTCTGCACTCTGGAGTTGCCTTAAGTGCAGCAAACACAGTGGTCAAAGTACTTATTAGATCTGTGGCACCATTTCATCCGTTCTTTAACATCAGCTTATGTGATTTTTCGAGCTCTGAGGGTATCAGGAAGGAAGAGCAAGTCTTTGATTGAGATTTCTCTCTACCACCTTGACACAGTCACTAACTCCGGATCTGGTTCCTCCCAGGTAATTCCCTGCTTTTGAACTCATCCATGCAGCCTGACCTGACGGTGAGCAGAACATACAGCGGGCCCATCTGCCTGCAGGACCCCATGGACAAGGAGCTGATGACAGAGTCTTCACTGTTCAACCCACTGTCAGACATCAAAGTCAAAGTTCAGAGTTCATTCATGGTGTCCCTAGGGGTGACAGAGAGAGCCGAGTACCATGGGAAGGCGCATTCTGGAACTTTTCCTCATGGGAATAATAGAGCTTTTGGTACAATACAGGCTAGAAACAAGGCTACGTACATTCAGAACCTGTCTTCTATTTCAACCACAAGTGAGCTGAAGACAACTGCCATTTTTGGACACCTGGGTGGCCGTCTGGTGATTCCAAACACAGGTGGGTAGATCCTTTCTCATTAAAAGCATATAGAATAAATCAAACTTACTTTGCCTGATGGAGTGTTCTATAACTAGATAAAAGAAAGGAAAGAAAAAGGGGCTCTTCTTAATGCAAATTTTGGGAAGTAGAGCATGTTGCCCACACAGGAGATGACTGATCAGAAGAAAGCTGGTGATGAGTAGTAAGGAGGCATTATGCCTGTTATAAATTACTGCCTCTCTTGATGTTTTCAGCATGAAAGTCATATTAATCAAAGCTGTTGCTTACTTGGATCCTGATCCAAAAGAAGGGCTCCCCAGGAAGGAGGTCGATACTGGATCAGCATCTTATATAATGGGGTCATATTCAAAGCAGAATCTACAGCATCAACATCTGACTGCGTTAACATTGTCAGACTTCATTATGTGACTGAAGGCTGCAGCATGTAACAAACAGCCATCCCTGGAGAGCAGCTTCCTCTCTCCAAGAGGACTCCAGCATGCCTTTCGTTAGCATTTGCTCCTGGCTTTCTGGGTTTCTCTTTCTTTTAGCCTAATAGCAAGACAGATTCCCAGAGTGGGGCACTTCAAAGTCAGCTGCAATTCAGGATTGGGCTGTGCACTGAAACATCGCAGCGGAGATGCTCAATTTGCATTAAGAAGTAGAGTTTGTTTTGTGACTTCAGAGTTCTGTGGGATGAACTTTAGACTGAAGTTGTGTGTTAAATTAGCTGAAAACATACGGCACCAAATTAGAATCAGATCAAGGATGTTAAAAATCCTGGCCCTGCAGTATGTTGCACTACATCATCATGTTCATATTACGCTGAATAAAATTCCTTATGTTGGATACTCTTGCATCAGCTGTTTCAGCCTTAAGGAAACAGCTGATGGTAGCTTTTGTTTCCACAGATTATTCCCTTTTTAAGTGGTAAAGCAGACAAAGATGCCTGCCTGTAACTGAGGATGCAGAGCAGCCTTCAGCCACATCCAGACTATGAATCCAGTGTCACTCAGGGACACAGAACAGAGGGAATTCACCTGTTTAAGAGCTCTGTTGGAGCAAGAAGTTTTTAGGCATAAGGGTCTGTATGATTCTAGACAATTCCAGGCTCTAAACAGTTCAATATTAATAATTATCTGGTTCATATTAATAATGCATTTTCCTTTCATCTGATACAATGTTGTATCAGACCCACTATTTCAGAGAAGCATTCCTCTGCTCCCACAGTTGGCCTTTGTAGGTGTTATAAATCAGAGGCCAGCTGTGCACTGCTCTTTACCTCCAGAGCCCATCCTAAAAGTAAGTTCTGGGTTTGCTCTTTTGTAGGAGTCAGTTTGCTGATACCACATGGAGCAATTCCTGAGGAGACTTCATGGGAAATCTACCTTGCCATCACTCAAAAGGAATCCAGGTAAGAAGGACATAAAAAAATCACACACATACACACACACATACACCCTTGTTCCAGCACCAGGTCTCTGGTGCAGATGCTCACGATAATCCATTGGGAGAGTAAATACTGAAAGGCAAATATTAAATTCTTCCCTGAAATTCACTGCATTTAGGAAAAAAAAAAAGAAAGGATACTTGTCATAGTTTCCTCTTAACTTCCTTGCTTCTCCAGTTAACCTTCACAGTATTCCAGCATGGGATGGGAATATTAAATGCTGGCATTTGGTAATGTTTCCCTTTCCTGCCTTGCCTAATAAATGGCTCAGAACTGCATGAGAGTCTTAATGCCATGTCACTTATTACACAGAGATGACTCTTGCTACTTGCAACAAGTGTGAGAGTTCATCTAATTAACCAATTTCAGTTCATTTGGCATTAAATAATTCCCAGAACTCCCATATGTTTGTCCAATATGTTCTACAAGGGGAAGGATTCTTTAAAGGGATTAAAGAGCTCCTTTCAGCCTGGCCCATCATCGGTCACTCACACACCCCGCTGCTGATGCTGACTGTGGAGTCAGCGATGACAGAGTGGCCCTGGCACTTTCCGTAACTTAGGGAAAAATAAAGATGTATAAAAGTTGGCTCGAGGGTTTCTAATTTGGAGACATTTGTCTTTGTATTTGTAGTGATATTTAAGAAATGATGATTTCTTAAATTAGCTGTAAGGAGGTGATTTAGGGTAACTGCTGTAAGGGTTTATTTTAAGGCAATCAAATACCATTTGTAAAGGGTAGCAGTGGTTGGGGTTAAGTGATGGGGTTCTGTGTTTCCCTAGCAATGCAGGAGTTGTGAAAAACTGTTATTCCTAGGCATAAGCAGAAGCAGGTAGCGTTCTGCTTCAGCTCTTTGCCCTGAGTACTCATTCTGGGATAGAGTCAACAGATCTTGGGTGTCTGTAAAGGCAGTGGGGCTGCTGCTGCTGCTGTGATGCTCTGTTGTGGCTCTTGTTCTCATTCCAGTCTTCAGCTCACAAATACTTGCATGTGTAGTCTATAGTACACTGAAATTGTTAGAGCTTTTTAAGTCTTTAGCAAGAATGGTGGGGCTTAAGTGCACTTCTAAGCTCCTGCTATTGCAGTTAGAGTGTGGATGCTATCCCAAGGTGAGGTGAGAGATGTGCAAAGCCAATTTGCAGGATTGGAATCTGATTGATTTAAGAGCAGGGCAACACCTAAGTGTGCCTACATGAGAGCTACATTCACTTAAAGCTGTTATCCAAAGTGGTTTGGGTAACTTGGGTTTTAATGCTATAGCCACGGAGTGCTCAGGCAGGGGAGGGGTTTGGCTTGCTCTGTTGCTATTGCAAAGCTCTAAAGGGTAAAGTTGTTAGCTTGAGATGTGACAGGGGTATTATATCCTAATTTTTAAGTAGGGATTTTTCTCCTATTTAGAGCTTGGTTTTATTATTGTATCTTATTTATACCTTGGTTGAGGTTATTGTCCTTTATTTTTATCTTGAAAACACCATTTACTTTGTTTTTAACCCAAAACCAACAGGGCAAGATGCTTCAGTTGCTTGGTTTAATGTCTAAGTGAGTGTCACCCAGTTTGTCACTGGTTCTGCACAGGTATTTATTGTAAGGGGTACAGAAACACATTTAATGTGGGATGGGGTTGAATTTAGATTGGAATGAAAGAACAGAAATGCTTCTTGTGGGATACTTCATCTTCTAACTTAGCAAGCAGTTAATGTGACCAACCATGGGTGATTATATTTGGGTGAGATGAATCCTCAGACTTAATTGTGGTGATGGGCTCTCCATGGGCTGTGAGAGGGAGCCCATGTGCACAAACCTACTTCCAGAGCTCTAGGTTTCAGCAGAGCAGCCCCATCCCTCCCAGCCACTGTAGGTTACACTGAGCTTGTTCTTGCTGCAGGATAGGAACATGTTTGCAAAGCAGGGAGATCACACTCAATCTGGGAAAATTCATCAGACTGTGTTTTTAAACCATAATTTGTTTTATCTTCACTACTGTGAAAATATTGTTGATGACAGGCTTTGAAGGCAGAATTAGATGGTAATACTACCAGCTGGTGCATAAAGCAGGGCTGACTTGCACACAGCAATTTGAGTGGGGGATTTGGTTTAAGCAAATTGAAATGTGATTTTTAAAGACCAGAATCCTAAAGTGACCAGCCAACAATCTGAGTTAGATGTGGCTTAATGGTTTTGTTTCATCTCCAGCTACTGCTTCTACATGAGAATTAGCACAGTAATTGGATTCTTATCCTTAGATGTAGCAGATGAGGGAGGGACTTAGGGTTTTAACTAAAATACTCTAAACTTTGCAGTTCAGTTCACTTCTCCTTATTAAAATTGCCTGACAGATGTTATTGTCTTTCTCCCCCCCCCAAGCCTACAGCCAGAGGGCACAGATGTTCTTCTCGGACCAGAAGTCACGTGCGGGCCCTCAGAGGTGGCTGTCAGCACCCCCTTTGCCCTGACAATACCACACTGTGCACAGGTCAATTCAGAGCACTGGAACATTCACCTGAAGAAATGGACACAGCAAGGAAAATGGGAGGTAAGTTCAGACTTCACTCACTCTTAAAGGTGCTAATGGTGGACACGGGGTTACTCCTGTTCCTGTAGGCACAGGGCAAAGATTATGTGACAGAAACAGGCAATGTAAAAAAAGAGATTTTGCATATTGTTAAGCAGCAGCCAAACTGGTTTCAGCAGAACACTTAATAGTCTATCCCGTATGACAGGAGAAACTGTCTGGTTTCTCAGATCACTTAATAGTGGAGCCAGTAAATCAGCCTATTGTTTTGATAGATCACAGCTCCCACAGAGCCCCATGACACAACAGATCATTATATCCAGGAATTTATCGTGACATAAAGTTATGGAACTGGTTAAAAATATACACTTCATATACATCTCATTTCTTTTTAACCTAGAAGGTTAAAAATCTTGTCTCTGTACATGTCATTTTAATGGGCATTCAGTGACCACGCTGTGCTCATAACCTCTGAAGGATTAGTGTACATGCAATGAAATACTTTGCTTTTTTAGTTGAACATGTATTTTCTAATCCTGATTTACTGGGAAATTAAGCTTTGTCCATTCGTGACATGGGCATCTGATCATTTGCGTCTGTCCACCTACATATTTTAAGCCCACTGGCCATCTTTGAAACTGCTTGGTAGGCAGCAATCTCCATCATGTTAAGCCTCCTGCATCATTTGCAAGGACAGCCTACTAATAATACTCCTAAAGGGACAGCTAAAGCATGAACCAAACTGTTGTTCACCATTACATAAATCCACATGGGATAGAAAGGTGCTGAATTTCCCAGCTATGAAGTGTTCACTGTACACAGTAGAACCCCAGAACTCAGTAATGAGACACAAATCCATAGCTGATCAGATTTTATTGCACTGCTGCTGATGGACCTGCCTGGTTCTTTGCATTGTGAGGGGAAAAACAGTAGTTAACACAGTCCCAGGTACCATAACTCACTTTAGAGAAGGAAGAGGATAAAGCACTATGATGTTTGCTGCTCCCATTTAAACCATTTCAAGTTCAGCTAAGTTTTCCTACTTTAAATGCATTCAGTACTTAGCTCCATTGTGTTGGTTACAAACACCCTGGAATTAATAAGGAGCAGAACACCAGGCTGCGAACTGCTCAAAAGCTCATCTAATGATGTTGTAATGCAGAATGAAGAGTGGAATAGGTAGTTTTTAGATAAAAATAACATAACTGTAATGCATGCTCTGAAAGGAAGTCTAATACCAACAAGTAAATACTAAGTACCAGTAAGCAAACCAAATTCAAGGTTTGCTTATTGACTTTAGGTAATTTAACTTGACATTAGGGGAAAAATTAGCTAGCAAGTCAAGAGCACTTGTAAAAAGATGCTAAAATTGCTTACACATCATCATTATTATTAGCTGCTGTACACACTGAGTTCTGCACAGAGCATTGCCATAAATCCTAGTGCTGACTCAGGGCTAAGCCGGGAGTATTTACTCACCTTTTCCCCTTCCCTGAGGTTAACGTGAGTAGAGAGTTTGCAGACTGGCCCTCAGAAATGCTGTATGTTCCAGTTGAGTAACAATAAAGAATGTTGTGACTCCTATTGTCAGGGCCTGTTGATTTTATTATTATACTTTATTTTTAAACCTGAATTTCATTTTGCAGGAAGTGATGTCTGTGGAAGAGGAAACTACTTCTTGCTACTGCCTGTTGGATCCTTATGCCTGTCACATTCTCTTAAACAGCTTTGGAACTTATGCTCTTATTGGAGAACCGATCTCTGACTGTGCCGTTCGACAGCTGAAAGTCGCCGTTTTTGGCTGCCTGTCTTGCAATTCTCTGGATTACAATCTGAGAGTGTATTGTATGGATAACACACCTTGTGCGTTTCAGGTAAATGGTCTCCCTTTACTAACTTGCTTTTATTTGTTTTCCATAGAATATTAACATTCCTTGATTCCTGGGGCCAATCCCTGGGCTCAAACAGATGAGAATACTGTATTTATTTATGCCACTGCTGCATGATTTGGAATAAGTCCCTTAATTTCTCTGCACTGTTGTTTGACTTGTGGATTTATGCTGCAAGAGCTGTAGGACAGCCACACTGTCCTTTCACTGTTGGCCAGGTAGCGGGAACCCCACTTTGTCCCCATTCCAGAGTAACCAGAAGCCACGAAGCCATGGGTAACACAGCACAAAGCTACAGCTGATAAGCAGAGGGTTAGGTTGGGCTCAGTGCCTTGGCTCTGCATGGCCCAGGCAGAGCTGGCTTGCATCTGGAGCTGAGTGCTTCTGCACTACAAGAAGACAGTGTAAGTTTTTACCACCTCGTGTATAGTATTTATCACCTTTACACTCTCATTAGTCAGTACAGGATTTCCTCTCCTGTTTAAAATTTAAGCAAGAAGAAAGAGATTTCCCTCCCCAGCTCTTTAAACAAAAATTCAGTTACAATTATTTCCCCTTTAAAAAAAGCCCAAACCACAACACAAAACCCCACAAAACAATCCCCGAGTGGCCATTAAAACTAGCAAGATATTTCTACCTGGTGTTCCAGGATAAAACAATGCCATTCACTGGCTTTTGCAGCCTTAGGAAACTCAGAAGCTTTAACAAAATGGTTTTCTTTTGGGAGCTGAAATGAAGACAGTTGTGACAGATGAATTTCTGCTTCCCCTTCCTATCATACAGAATAGAAACATGAATCTTAATGAAGCAAGCACTGATGTCTGTGTGCTTCTAATAAAGGCAAAGCCACTGAAATCATTGTCAAAGACTTACAATAGCTTTGTAATTATACCCTTTGTAACACACAATTCGTGGGCTACTAGTGTTTTGCTGGAGGAGCCTGTAGAAAACTGTTAGAAGAATAATTACCAGATTTCCACATTGACAGAAATGAGAAGAGGGTGTTTGTACATAATGAGACAAGTGTGTATTTATTAAATTATACTTCCCTTAAACACAAGCTACACTTTGGTGTAAATGTTAAGTAAGTGGTGAATGTGTGGAAAATACCCATTTTCTTTGGCTAAAAAATCCAAGCTGGGAATACCAGGTTTGATCTGGCACACGCTGCTGTCCTATCTAAAATACCAGGTGATTTTTCACTTTGTCCCTGTGTGAACACTTCTCCAAGAGACGACTTTGTCCTTTATGGAATTCCTAGTGTGTTGGTAACCTCTTGGCTTTCCAAATCTGAAAGAACCAAATCCTTTGTCTGTTGCTGATGCTCAGAGAGTTCAGGACCCACATGCATTATTAAAGGTGGAGCTGTATTTATAGAACTACAGGACATTAAAAAACCTTCCAACACATTCAGGGAATTCTGAGAAATAGTTATGAAATAAGCTACTCCCTTTGCAGCTGGAAATCAAAACCTAAAGTCTCCTTCTTATTCCTTCCTTCCTATAAACCCAGCCACCAGGAGTTAAACCAAACTGAATGCCTGTAAATTGGGCTATAATGGAAATCCATTATTATAGTTTCAGAAAGCTCCAGCAGTCATTATATTTTCAGAGGGTCACAGTGATTCCAGTAGCTCTTCTAACAGTAACTTTGCTACTGAGGAGCACTAAGCCTCATGGATGTACCCAGATTTTGTATACTTTATGTGGATAAACCATGTTCTGGTATTTTGGTAATTTTGGAAGAGTGCTCACTAGCTGATTCGTAAAGATTTCTGCAAGCTTCCCTCCCTCACTGGTGTCCTTGCTGTACACTACAGGAATAAACATGGTGTAAGTACAGGCAGGGGTGAGTTTTTACTGTTCGGTTTTAAATTCATAGGTCTATAAAAGCTGAGGTTGGAGCAGACCTCTCGAGGGCTGTAGCGCAAATCCCTGCTCAGAGTCAGCCCTTGCAGCATCACTCAGGGTCTTGGCCAGTTATTCTGAAAACATCCAAGCAAGGAGAAATGAACGTGAACGTTTTGTCTCTCACGTACACTTGCCTTTCAGTGTTTCAGGGCCTTTCAGTGCTCTCCAAAGTCCTGAGAGCACTGTCCCACCAAAACTGCTGCTGATTTAACCTGTAACTGAGTAAACCACTCACCAAGCATGCCTGAGGTTCTCACGCTTCCTTTTAGCCCATTAAGTAAATATTTTGCTGAGCTTCTTATGTCAGGTTTAAGGAATACTACACAAAACCTGTAGGGTTTTTTATTCCAAAGCTTAATTAAAGCACCAAGGACAGTTGTGTTACTCCAGAAAATAAAAGGGACTAATTACAGTGTTGTCACAGTTTAACCAGCTTTGATTTTCCTCTTTGGAGGGAAATAGCTTTACCTGGAAATCGGCTGATGTAGTCTTGTTCCCCCTTTCATGTTGATGTTAGAGAGCTCTCCGGTAACAAACTGCTGGCAAACTTCTCCTTTGTAGTAGTGATCCTGTGGGATGCAATAAAATAGTAACAGTCAAAGATGAGTATCTTTCAATAAAAAACTGGCTAACTTTGGCCTGAAATCCCTAAACATGACAACAGCCACCAATGCACTGCGTATCAGAGTTTCCTTCTCAGGTTCTGCTCTCCAAGTGTGGTGTTGTTGGGTATTGATGCTGAGGCAGCCAACAAGACAGTTCAGTGTCACGAGTACTTCATTACACACAGGGTCATAGAGCTGACACTGCCTGACCATCCTTCTGACTCCAGTGGTGAAATGCTAATGTCCATCATCTACCCTCAGAGAAACTCCCACGTGTACCCTCATGGCTGTAGGTGAATGAGGCACCTTTCATAAAGATGAATTTTCATTAGATTTGTATTTGTTCCTAATCCTGAAAAAAAATTCCTTCCTCCTCTGCCATTGCAGGAAGTGGTTTCGGATGAAAGACTCCAAGGAGGACAATTACTGGAGGAACCCAAACTTTTGCATTTCAAAGGGAATACCTTCAGTCTGCAGATATCTGTCCTCGATATCCCTCCGTTCCTTTGGAGGATTAAACCTTTTACTGCATGTCAGGTACGTGTCCATTTCCTCTGCTCACATTTGAAGTTCAGAGAGAGTAAGAATTTTAACATAACCCAAATAAGATGATGTTCCCTTTTGCTTTTGCAAGGAGTGGGTTTAATCTCGAGTGTGCAACAAGAAAGCATTGCCTTCAGATTTTGACAAACACAGATTTCATATACAACAGAATGCTTTTAAGTGTTTCTCGCTTCACAAACAAGCAAGCTCATACTTCCGCTCATTTCAATCACCTCCAATGGAAGGCCTGTGTTCTTGTTAAATTTATCACTCAGGATGGTTTTGATATCGTTGTCAGTCTAACTTCAATATAACTATGAATATATGGCTGAAAGGAACATTTAAATTAAACAGTTAAATGTCATGAGTTCAAAGAGCAGCACATGTATAACTGAGAGCGTATTTTTTCTGTACTACATCAATGAAAGAGGCTGTTGAAAACAGGAAACAAAAAATCAAAACAAAATAACCATTTCTAAGTACATGGTTACTGAAAATGACAAGTGAAGTGCTGGCACATGGAGTGGGTTAGTCTGTTAAAATACAGAACTCGATTAGACTCATCTCCCTTTTCCCAGAAGCACAGAGACAGACAGCTCTATATCATCCACTGTCTTGGCAAAAAAATGGTTTTAAATGTATTACCATGTTCTCCAGAACTGCTCTAGGACAGGCAGAGGATGCCCAGATGACTGTGCTCAGTGCAGGGCCTTCTCTCAGCAGCCACTGAGGGTTAAAAGCAGCATGTGCAAAACCTCTGCTCACCCATGGGCTGACACATGACTGGAGCCCAGGTATTTACATGTGATAACTCAGTCGAGTTTGGGTGACTTGGGAGAGCTGAGAAATAGAATAGTTGTTTCTAACAGAAACTGAGGAACTTACACTGGTTTGTATTTTCCTTTTTGTGAAATGGCCCAATTCTTTTGACAGCTCTGATTTGGTTCCAGCCTTTTGATATATAAAAGAATCTATTTCTCCATGTGGAATTTCTTCCCATGTATACTTGTTTTTCTCTCCTACATACCACACTTCTTTTTAAAGCTTGATGTAGGAGCTGGCTGTTCTGGTTGTCAAGAACAGCTGAAAAGAGCCTGTTCCATAACTGTCTGTTGGATCCACCAAATGAAACCATGAGATTTGTGTTAATGATTTCTCAGATAAGTAAAGATCCTGCTGCAGGGCTTGAGCAGATGAATAAATCCTCCTGGAAAACTGTGGTAAAAGCAGTTAATGGCAGGTGGGAGTCAGGATTTCTCCAGCCTATACTAAGTGTCTTTGTTTGTCCTGGCCATCCTGCTGGAGCAGATGCCAAGTGCCTGGCATCCTGCCTGACACCCTTCCCACCCTGCTCACAACTAACCAGGGGGAACCCTTAAAGCCTGGCTCAGTGTTAGAGCAGAAAGAGGCTGTGATAAGCATGCTAAGAAGCCAAACTGGCACCTTTGGGGGCTGACAGCAGCTGTCCTCCTGGTGGTTTGTGTCTCTTGGAGGATCCAGCATCTCTCTGTAGCTATGAGATTATTTACATTCCCTCTCTCTGCTAGGAACTTAACTGTAAAGGGAGAATAAAACTGAAAGCATTTCTGGAATACTTGAAACACCCTGCTTTGCCCCCACTGTGTTATATTCGTGTATTTCTTCTCAGCTGAGTGACTCTTCCACTCTGAATGAAAGCAGAGATGATTACTATGGAAAAATCTAATTACAGTTGCTCCGTTTCTAATATTTTGCTTATGTTTTCTTTATCACTGTTGGTATCTTGCTGCTGCTACCAACTCAGGATCTAACCACAGAGCTTATCACTATCACTTAGCACATCATTACAGATAGCCTGTGACACTGAAGAAGCAGTAAACTGCAGATAAGCTACAAGTATAACTCTGTCCTCCCTTGTTTAATCTTGACTCTGAAGTGGAGGGTGAGGCTGGTCTGTGGAGCTGTGTATCCCCACATCCCCAGTGCACAGCTCATGTGTTCAGGGACACAGAAAGACTGCAACCTAAGTCAAGAAAAAACTGCTTATAGGAAGGCAAGGATGAGGAAATGCCTGTGTTCTGAGCTGCAGGCTCTTAGGTGAGCTTCCACTCAGTGAGTAAACTGAGCATAAGGACTGTGTGCACGGTTTACTTGATTTAACCAGCTGATTATGACAAGTGAGTAGTTGGTCTTTCAGTTGTAACTATCAATATTAAATACTGAAGGAATAAAAAACTCTTCAAACTAGCTTTCTCATGTTACAGTCATGGCTCACTGAAGCTGTTTAGTATGTCCTGTAATCATATGGATGAATGCTAAAATACAGTCGAATGAAATACTAATATCAGTCTTTTTTTCCCTTTTTACATCAGTTTCCAGGTTGCCACTTCTCCAGGATTTTTCAGTACTTTGGAATTAATAGAGAGTATGTTTGATGTAATTGTTTTTACTATTTACATGCCTTCATGGCTACGTGTAGAAAACCAAAGTGGGTTTATAGCTGGTGTTAGTTTGGAAATTAAAAGAAGTGTTTTTAAAGCATAAAGAGGGGAGGCCAGTAAGAGAACTTTGGTATTTACAAAGCGATCATAACCCAGAAGTTAGCTGCCCCTGTGTACTTCTCCTGTCTATTTCCATATGTTTTTAGGAACTCAAAGCAACCAGAGATGCCAGAAATCTCTGATGATTAATTGCTGCAGTTCTCTCTAGCATTTTTGATGAGGGCGTCCATCCCATAAAGTGTCCCTGGCTGAAGTAGAGGAGTCCACTGAAAGTAGTCATAGAATAAAACAGGATGATACTAAGAAAACCAGACTGAGCACTGGTATGCACTGGGCTGCACGTGGCTACCCAGGCAAGTGGGTGTTTTTAAATACAGATGGAACATAAATACAGAAAACATGCTATCCTGCTCCATGCTGCATGAGTTATAGAGGAGGTACAGTTCTTGATGGGAAGATACTGTATTTGGATTCTGTAGTACAGGGTGATGGCAAAGCGACACAGATTAGAGTAAGAAGTTCTGATCCCTGCACAGGAGTAAGTGAAGTACATCTTAAGTTTCACTTTAAGTGAGAGTGTCTCATCATCTGTGTCACTGAATGGAATCTAAGCTTTCAGTAAACATAACCCCCCAGTATTTATCATTTGAATCATCATTTGATAGCTTTGTCCTACTCTGAGCTTGCAGCATGTCAGTAAACACGCAACTGCACAGAGAAGAATGGGGGTTTTTCCTATGCTGTGATGGTCTCACCTTATCTCTCCCCATCCCCATTCCAATGGGGTATGTCTCCCTCAGGAGGTGCCATTCTCCCGTGTGTGGTGCAGCAGCCCCAAGCCTCTGCACTGCGCCTTCTCGCTGGAGCGCTACAGCCCCGCCACCACGCAGCTGGCCTGCAAGGTCTGCGTGCGGCAAGTCAAGGGGCACGAGCAGGTCCTGCAGATCCAGACCTCCATTCTAGAGGTAAAGCATCCTCTCTCCTGTTTGCCTTGTGAGACACCATCCCTCCCCGTTTTGTCCTTTCTATCGCTGTGTATTTTATCTCCTGTTCAAAACTATTAACATATATATATAAAGCCATACAGATTTTTCCATTACAAATCAAAGCACTAGAGATTCTACAATTCTACTACTACTGCTACTCTACACTAAAGATTCTACAATTCTAAAAGTAATTTATTTTCAAATTGGTGACAACAGTTTTCTTGCAAAAGGTTTTGAAGAGTTTGCAGAGCACCCAGAGGTGACAGTGGATGGGTTGTGTGCTGTTGGGCCACTTTCTGTTCCCCTATTAGAGCATGCTGTGTACAGCCTGTCTGCAGAACTGCAGCTTTGCTCACAGGGGAAAGATACCAAACTCAAACAAGCTGGGGATGTTTCCTGCAGCAAAGAAAACTTTAGCTCCTTCTTTTAAATTATTGAGCATCTTTGTTGATTAATCCAAACTAAAACTTCAGGATTAAAGGGGTGTGCCCATTGCCAAATGCACTATGCAGAGAATGCAGCAACTAAGTAAGAAACCCACAACCACCATTCTGTATGAGACCATCCTCAGAATACAGCCACATTCATTACTGTTATTCATAAAGTACTTCTATCATTCTATAGCTATCACAGTACAATGTTGCTGTTGCCGTTACTTTTTCCTCCCTCTCTTGTTTTTTTTGAAGGGACCTGTCTGACCTTAAGTCTCCAGAGCTACAGCTCTGCCCTCACAGAGATTTGCTGCATGGAGGCTTCCTCATGCCTATCTCAAAAAGTGCTTGAGGAGTGAGGAGAATTTGACTGTAAAATAAATAGAGAAATAACAACTGAATACTTGAATTACTCCTTGCTTTACAGTTCCTGAACTAAGCAGGTAGCAGTAGCTTATCTCATATGTGCAGGGTATGAAAATCTACTACTGTTCTGCATAGTTAATTTAAACCAGTCAGACCATGGAATAGATCTACAGCACTATTACTGTGCATGGATGCCTTTGGGGAGGTGTCATAAATGTTATATGAAGAGACTATAGCATCATTGTTGTTCAGTATTTATGCTGCATTTCACTGCAACGAGTAACGCATGGAAATGTGACTCCGTTAAACAAGACTATCACCTCATAGGAGAAGAATGGGCCAGACCTGGCTTCCAAGGAGATTTCTAATAGGGAAAACCAGGTACTTACAGAATTTAGGTATTTTTTTAAAAAAATCACAAATGAGATATTTGTGTCCATCTTTTAGAGGCTGTCTCAGTTCCCCATTTCTAAGCAAGAGTCTGTGATACAACTCCTAGTGTTACTAGTAGTTTGCTAGAGAGCTGCCTATAGCTGACCAAGGTGGACTGAAAGGTGATGCCCTCACTAACTGTTTTGCTATTGTATTCCACGCAGAATGAAAGAGAAACCATTGCTTTCTTCGCACATGATGACAGCAACTTTCCTGCACAGATGGGCCCAAAAGCATTTAAAATCCCCTACTCCATCAGGCAACGGATCTGTGCAACATTTGACACACCCAACGCCAAAGGCAAAGACTGGCAGATGTTAGCACAAAAGAACAGCATTAACAGGTAACAAAAGACACTTTGGAAGATGAACGTTTACATGTGCAGTGGGAATAATTTGCTGCTGTTCTGGGTTTTTTGTTTACTTGCTGGTATTAAAGATGTGAACATAGTGATTATTGTCCTTAGGCTCAAGGATAAGCTGTAGTTCATACAGTCCTTTAAGTATGACAGGCTGCTGAAACCAGGAACCACTTTACCTGAACGCTACCTGAGGTTTGCTTCAAGGTCAGGTTCTTTATTGTGGACCAGACCGCCTCTTCATTGACCCACAAGAATGGGGTCTTGGTACAGTACAAACTAGAGAAGGACTTTGGCACTGCTGTGTATGATGAAAGCAGTGCTTTAAAGGACTTAGGAGGGTGCATGTTCTGTGAGGAACATCATCTGTCCTGTTGCTTTGGCTTCTATCTACATATTTTGTATTCCAAAATGATTACTCATTTTGCAGGTTTCAGGGTTTGTTTTTGGTGGTGTTGTTTTTTTTTAGTAAAAAGCATATTTAAAAAAGAAAGTCATGCTCTACTGTTGGGAGTAATAATATTATGATTATTAAAACTGAAGGATGCTGTAAAAGCTAATTTACTCCTTATTTTGCTTTTTCCGCTTGGCTAAATTAAATTGGTGGAGGCAGTTCTCTCACAGAAATATTTTGTGATTGTCACAACCACCATAAATATGTTCCCAAGAGGCAGAGGAATACTTAAGCAAAATAACTTTTCAGTGATGACTTGTTTTGCCTGGGAATCTCAATAAACCACATCTGAACCAAAGAAAACAGAGATGTATAGTCTTGCGGCACTGAGAGAATCAGAAAGTTCTGCGTTACTTACCAGTGTTTACTACCACTGCCAGGCACTTGTAATCTCCCTTGTTTCCACTCCTCATGTGCAGAGGAAGCTTCCTCAGGAGGTTGAGAGACTGCTTACTGAGGAGACTACACTGACTGTGTAAGCCCAGATTGGTGATAACTTGTTAACTTTGGTTCTGTGGTGGAGACACCTGCTGTAGGGTCTTTGCAGTATCTAGTTTGCTAAAATCAAATTCACAGATAGAAAAAGGAAGTTGTTGAGCAGTTTAAACAACCCAGATGGTAGAGCATGAACACCTGACTGCATAGATTCCCACAGATTTGCTGTACAGCATAATCCATAATATTTCCCCATCTATTTCACAACACAGGTCGCTGCTGTATCAGTAGTTCTGCTGAAGTCAAGGTGTTACTTGGCAAGAGTAACAGCCTGGCTTCAGCTCCTCAGTCTAGACAGGAATCTGTTCTGGCAAGGCATTGTAATGATTCCTGTTGTGGCTGCAAGGAACTTCTTCAAAGCTGGAACTGTACTACACATACACACACTATTCCCTGTATGTTCACTTTCAATCTCCAATAGGGATGAATGTTCAGAGGGAAGGGATTTAGCGAAGACTGAGGAAAAAAACGGTTTCTGCCTGATTTTTACTGATGAGAACAGTCCAGAAATGGTCAGTAGTAAATACTTAATTATCTTGGAGTTGGCTTGAAAAGCCAAACATTCAGGTCCAAATTCCCTTTTCTGTGCTATAGGTTTATCTGTTTCTTCCATATTTATAGATCTGTATCTTAATGTAATACAAATGCATAATAACATTTATGCTTGTGAATATATAGTTAATGTATTTATTCAGATCATTGTGTCCAAAGCCCATAAATAAAAGGAGTTAGGAGGTAATGTGCTTAAGATACTTGTTTTACCAAATTCTTTGCAAATACCACTGCTGCAAAGTCCTAAAAACTACATATTAATCAAATACAAATTCACAAATTAAAAAGATGCCATGTCTTCATAATCACAAGCATCAATCTAAGTGACATAGTTCCTCTCCCTCACTGTTTCTGGGTTTTAAACACATTGACAGTGCTAGGCACACCAAGGCACTTTCACATTCATGGTACCTACAGTCTACACTGCTCCTCATCCTCTCTGTTTCACCTTTTTCTCCCCTCCTTGTAGGAATCTCTCCTATTTTGCTACACAAAGCAGTCCATCTGCTGTCATTCTGGACCTCTGGGAAGCCCGACATCAACACGATGGTGACCTTGACTCCCTAGCCTGTGCCCTGGAAGAAATAGGACGGACACACTCCAAAATCTCGGACATAACAGAAACTGAGGTTGAGGAGCCCGACTTCAACTACAGCAGGCAAAATGGACTTTAGTCACTCTCTCCATTCAAGAACTGACGGCCAGCTTTGACTATGACACTAGAGATTCTCTTTGGCAGGGAGGAAATAAGGGTTTCTGCACATCAGGGTCTGTATGGAGACAGACACTCAGTTCCACAATGCAGTTTTCAGCTGGAGGAGCAGAAGCAGCTCTATTAAAAGTCCTAATTTCAGGAAACAGTAATATAAAACAGTGATATAAAGCCTAGTGGAAATCAGTGAATATGATACGGAATATTTGAAGCCATGAGAGGGTAATCCTGGTTTAAAGCTTTGGCTTCTTGGGGGCCTGGAGTCCCTTTGTCCTGCAGCTCCAACTTACCATACTTAGAGTGGGTTTAAGATGCCGTTCAATAGCATCAGTTGTCCCTTTGTATCTGCTACAGAAAAACTGGCCTTCTCCTGTTCAGATGTTTGAGGAATTAGAGGATCTTGTAACTATTTAATTGATACCGTGTGTATTCCAACCAATTCCTTTTAAACATTCAATCACTTAATGAATGTACTGCTGCTGCAGAGCTTATTCTGTTAACAAAGGAATAGAACAAACCCCTCCTCTGTGGAATTAGTGTGTGCCTGAGAGAGATTTTCTCAAGTTCTTGGTCTGCAAATGTTCATTTAGTCCAAAAATGTTTCTTTGGGGGTGGATTTAAATAACCAAAAAATCACAGGGGAAATCACCAGCCCTATTTTAGCAAGTTTACACATTTTTTGCTTACTTTAGATACTGAGGCTAAACTCGAAAGTCAAAGTGAAGTCAGGCAGCACAGCTTAAATTTGGTTTCGTTTCAGACTGAAACAATAAACCCCACAGGCTCCTGCCAAAAATGGGCTTCATTCCATTGTACAGCCTGCAAATCTCACAGGACGTGAAGCTTGGCTGTGTTGTTCCACGTGGTTTAGTTACAAACATGGCATTTACCACCAGATTTACCCAGAATGTAAAGCTAAGAGAATTCTCCTCATTTTTTATCCATTACATACAAGAATAACTTATTACTTCAACTGAACCAAAAAGAGCTGTCACTGTGAGCAAGTGGGGCTGGTGCTGAGCCAAATTTAACCTTTATTCTTACTCATGTATTCTTTAAAATGAGCCAAGGAGCTCTGGCCGTGGGCTGTCAGCTTTGGTGAGAGGAACACCAGCGTACAAAGCAGGAACAGAACTGAGATTTCAGGAGCTTTATGGAAATGCAAGAAATAGAAAACAAGCACTCTGGATTCTTCTCCCTGTGTTTGGCCAAGAGCAGCATGACAGGCCACAGGGTAGGTACTTAGTGTGCATATCTGTAATAATCTGAACCTGTTTCCTTACCCAGGTTCTAGTCATGAAAGGTGTGATGAACTACTCTTGATTTAAACCTTCGCTTGTTCTTGCTGCTCTAAAACTGCAAATCTCATTGCTTTCCCTGCTCAGCAGGCTGCAATAGTGTTAGACTTATGAATACTTAAGATTTCCCCCAACATTTTCTGCACTTTAGTATTTCATGCAGCCTGACATGAGAGTTCCTGTTTGCAGTGGGAAATCATAATGGCTGTAAGCATATTTGTGACTGAGACAAAAATACCTGCTTCTTTGGCTGCAAGCTGTCACTGTTTTCAGCAGCACATGGTTCTATCTGTGTTTGAATTATATTTCTAGTGACTTCCAGTCCTCCTCCTCAGAAACCTGTTCTTCATTGGACAAAATGTCAGGAATTAAGTAAAAATAGGGAATGGCATCCACAGCAAAGCGGCAGAGCTTTAGTGAGCTGTGGTTGTCTGGGAAACCGGCTCCAGGTTTAACTGCACTCTCGGGCAGTTAATTTGTGCTCAGCTTCTCAGATGCTGTTTAATTTTCAAACTAGCTTCTGTTCCCTACCACAGCAAAGAGCAAAGCACCACCCTGCAGGTACTGAGGCATACCCATGTCATTCCAAAGAGCTGCATGTATCCCCTCTTGTTTTCCCAATGTGAGCGACACACAAGATCTGGGGTCAGAAAGAGCTAAGCATAGAGCTTCAACCCAAAAGCTTTATCTCAGGAAATGCAGAGTGTTCGATTCCAAGACTTGGGCAGCTTTGAGAAACCCCCATGTACAGAGACACCCAATGCTGCTTTTGGAATGCTCAGCAAAGCCCAGAGAGAGAGAAACCAGCAGCTGTCCAGGCTGACCTCCTCCGAAGTACATCTAAAGGGGCCTTCAGACAGAAGGGATCTGGGTTCTACACCAAATCCCAGTTAGATGCAAAAAATCCCATCAGGTCTAGTGTCTGCATTAACCTACTGAAAAGGAAGAGGTGTCAAAGTTGCTTACAATGCCAGAAAAGAAACCCTTCAGTCTGGGGCCTGAGGTAAGATTACAGTTCTACACCACTCAGTGGAGTATTACTGTTTCCCTTTAGGTTTTGATTCCTGTTTTCACTTTTGCTAAAGCAGCAGCGTTGTTACTGATCCTATTTTTGTGACTCTGAATCAAGAACTCTTGTTTTTTTCCTAAGCTATTCTTGTTTTGATGCTCTTGTACTGTTTAAGTGGACTGGAAATGCCACAACACTACTGATTCACCTTCCTCCCACTGGAATGGGGTTTGAAACAGTAACCAGCCTACGCTACCAGGAGGTTATCCAGCTGTACACCTGGAGTCCTACAAGAACTGCCATACTGTCAGGTGAAAATCCATGTAGACCTGTGTGGTATTCTTCAGAGGGAGCAGGAAACAGTGTAAGTAATGTGCCCTGTACTAAGGGAATTCCTCAGCAGGGAGTTGCATCTGAACCACTGTGTCTAAGAACCACTGATAGTGTCCTTCAGAAACTTGACTGATACCTTTAGATCCCACTGGAACACTTGGCCTTCATGAGCACTATCCAGGAGAAACAAGTGCCACAACCTTCTCTTAGGTTCTTTAAACAGCCCTTTGTTTCCTCACCACATGCTGCCTGACCATTGCACTAGGTTCTCCTTGTCCTATGTAACAGGATACCGAGTAACTGCTGCTGAATCACCTTGTCCATACCACACATCCTTCGACAGGCTTCTCTCACACCTCATTCCCACTCACACTCCTGTGTAGACAGAAAATCCCTTGTCTGTTCTGCTTCTCTGGACATCCTTGCTGTTACTGCTAGATAGTAGGACAGTAAGAAATGGAGACCAGGGAGTGGAAAAGTAGGCTCCAGGATTTTCCTGTTCCCTTTGTTACCAGGTGATGACCTGATGGATCTGAGCAGACCTGCCTGTTTCCAGGTGCTCCTTCTGCTGGTTGGCATGAGTGGCATGGGAGATGCTGATAGCACTTGGCACTTCCAGAGAGTTATGCCAGTTCTCCTCTCTTTTTATGCACAATTTTAGAGATGGAGAAATTAAAATGCTTTTTAGGTAAATGCTTCTGCTGCCACATGGATTTTGTTGCCATTAACAAAGAGCTAAACAATACAATTAAAAGGTGTTAAATGTTTGCTTCCTATTTGTTACACTAGAAGGCAACCGACTTTTGCCAGCTCCCCACAAGCCTGCTCTGAGTATGCTTTGCAGAATAAATCAGAATTTTGATTCCAGTGCTATAAATAAATTATTAGCAATCTTAAAATTCCAGAGGCACATTTTTAACATCTATTTTAAAAAGATTTTTTGGAAATCTGTATCCATATACGTGTTGATATGATCCAAAACCCAGCGGTAAAGGAGCATCTGAAAAAGGGCAAGAGGCCAGGAATTCAAAATGTATTCCCTTCCTCTAGTTTCTACATTATGACTTTTGGAAAAGTATTTTTAAGATCTCTCCATAAAGAAAACGTGATGTTACGTTACCCAGTGAGATTCCATCCTGCTGCCCTGGGCTGCAATATGGGGGAATGGCCATTGTGATTTCACATCACCAAAGAACCTGCTGTAGCTAGAACCTGGTTTCATCTTCCTCAGCACTTCTCCCAGATAACGCCTGTGTGAGTCATTCAGGATTCAGCCTAAGAGTTGCGTTTTAAAACTGACTTACAGTTTTGTCACCAAAATGGGACATTTCACAGCTCTGCCAGACTGCAGCATCCTAAAAGCTCATTTACAGGCTCACCACATTGCTTTTGCACAGTCTTGCTGGTTTACATTAGAATCCTTTTAAGGCACCAGGAAAGGAGCCCTGCTCTGCAGTTAAATTCAACCTTCATCTACCAGTGTAAGACCTATAAAACCCAGATGGACTCCCACAAAAATTTTACTGGGCTTTTTGTGATAGATGAACAGATACCAACCCAATTCTCTTAAAATATAGGGCACCATCTTTGTGATTATCATCAGCTCTGGCAAGAGCTGCTCTCCTCCTCCACAGGCCTGTGCATGGGTTTGCCTTCAGCAGGTGAAGAGAAAAGCTTACTCAGTGTAAATCACCACAACAGGGATGTTGTCACTGGACAGAGTGATGGGTGACATGGTCTAGTGTGAGGCATCCCTGCCCATGGCAGGGGTTAGAACTGGATGATCTTAAGGTCCTTTCCAACTCAAACCTTTCTGTGATTCTGTGACTCTGTGGTATTAACATCGTCCTAAAGGTCCATTTTTGTTTTTCACTGGAAAGATAGCACTATGTGAGAAGAAAACATTCAGTAACTGATCAATTCCAGGGACTATTTTCCACTACAAAAAATACAGTTTATGCATATAGTGCAGCTAAAAATGGGTGAGGAACTGCTGTAGAATTTTGTTTGTGATTGGAATTTATCTCCCCCCCAGCCTACCCCCCTAGTCTGTTTCTGCTTATAAAACACAGATAAAGGCAAAGGGCTGCATTTTATTTCCTTGGGTTGTAACTAACTGAGTGGAAACCAGGAAATTATTTCTAAGTCCTTAACAACTGGGAATGATCTGATGATTTCTCTTTCCAGCCTTTCTTCTTCTAATCTGAATTATTCCTAGGAAGTTCTCCCACTTTCCCCACAGCAGTGGGCATGGTTAACATTCTTCAGTGTGAACCTCTCTCATGTTGAACCTGCTGAAGAATGTTTTCTGTGGTATGTGGGATATGTTTTGGTAAAATCACTCCCTTGACACTATTCCTGCTTCAGAAGAGGCAGCGTGTGAAATGGCATGTGGATCCTTCCTTGGATAGCTGATGATTGTCTAGTTAAAATTCTTAAAGCATAAAGGATGCCTGAGCAAACACAGTAACTCAAAAGTACTAGCTCTAGAACACACAGTACCTGTAGCAACAACAAACACAATATGCTGGCAAAAGGTTATGAATCATTTCCTAGTAATACACAGTCTAGCTCTTTTCTCTCATCACCAATACTAACATAAATGGTAGCAAAAATCTCCTTTCCAACATGGACAAAGATAAATAAACCACTCTAAGATTAAAGAATCACTTGAAGGAGCATTTGATAGTGACAGAGTCTGCAATGCAGAAAACAGAACTGATGTTCTACTGCCACAAGTTAAACCTGTCAGTGTCCATGTTCGCTGTTCTGTCCAAAAGGAACATAAATGTCTAGGAATTTGCCACTATACTTTTTGTATTAGAGGTGAATAGTACAGATTCTACTAGTGTTTCTTGTCTGGGGCTTGGGTGGGTAGGGGTGTATTGTAATTTTCAAGCTATTGCAAAAGCTGCTTTTAAATAAGCTGTTCAGTTGTATTGACTAACTGGTTTGTGCTTTCCAAGGGAATCCAGGCGAGCCGGGGTTCGGGGGTAGCCTCCTTGCCTTGCTGTCACAGGGTAACTAGAGCTGAAGTCACTTGTGAAAACTTAGCTAAGGGATGTGGTGATTAGGCACCCGTCCCTGATCTGTGATGTAGTGTACTGTAATCTAATGAGATTAGACACTCACCTACTGTAGAGCCGTGGTTTTGTCAGCAGCTACTTAGTCTGTCTGCCCCTGGTGTGATAACCTTGGTTGAGAATGTACTTCTGCAGATTTAAGATGATGTCAAACCCCTGTGTTATCTGGTCTCTGTATATAAATATTATTGTCTAATCCCAAAAGGAAATGTGTAGCACAAAATGAAGTTAAGGGTGTTCTGCACCAAGCCTGGTTAAAGTTTTTTCTGACACAGAAGGAGGGGGAAGACATGGATCTAACAGCAATGTCTGCTACAGGCAACAAGAACGTTTCCTAACAAATCCACACTTGGAACTGACTGAAGCTTTGGTTTTGCAGTTTAAAAAATGTAAGACCTGGTATTTCCCATCCTGAAATTCAGAATATGAACCTTACAGTGATGATATCTTTCTAAACAATTTCTTCAGTTTTCCCCTATTTGTGCACTGAAGTTAAGTTGAAGGGAATGGAGGAATATTTTTACATGAAGTTGTAGACTTTTGCATTCTTTCCCCTTTCAGTCTAAACCCCAGATCCCATTACTGAACCTCACACAGTTCACCAATCCATCAGTAACACACACACACAGACAGATATATATGCCTCACTGGAGATGTGGTATATACATGCTTCTGGTATATAGTTTGGAACAGCCAACTGTCATTATAGAATGGTGACTTGGGAGATGTAGCTGCCGCCTCTTGACTAAATTCATACCCACCTATGACTGTGATCTCAGTTCATACATGGTACAAGAACATCAAGTGTACACCTCTTGTTGATTTGGAAGAAGTAAGATGCGATGCTGGTCAGTTGGTGGGATTTCAAACAGTGGTATGCATAACTAGAGCTAACTGCAAAATTGCTATTGCAACCTTCAACACTTCTGACCAGCCTTTCGGTGAAGGGAGAACTTCAACCTAAGCAACTACAAAATTAATACTAAGAATTTTTTAAAACAAAGGGAAAACCCACAAGTATTCCTTTAGAGACCAACCTTCTGCTCCTTTCTTTTAGCAGGAATGGGTTCTGACAATGCTGGTTTGGGCTCAGCTGACTGAGCGTTCTTCCCTCCCCCTGGGTTCAGTGTGTTTAGAACTGGAAAAAGAGCAGAGGTTTGAATGCTTTCTTGAGTATGAAGCTGAAGGAGTAGGAGAAGAACATGAAATATAAAGCATGGCCTTGGCTTCATACCACACTTTCTGTGCCTTGTTCTATCAATGTAAATTCTGAATGTTGTACAGTAAAATACTTGGGAAGGACTCCTTGGAAAAGGCTGCACTGGCTTCTTTTTTCAACACATGTACATATATAAATATATATACATATATATATTTGGTAATGCCAAACAGCTGTGTTATATTGTACTGAAAAAGTAATAATGGACAGTTTGGATGTTTTCTGTAGAGTTTGCAATCCTGTATGGCTATGGCCTTTTGGAGATAAATGTACAGACGTAAATTACTGCATATCAGTTATTTATGAATAAAGAAGTCTTTTACTGACATCTTCGATTACTGTATGAGTGGCACATTCATTTCATAGGATAGAACAAGATGTTGTGATATGAGTGCTTTGGGATGCTTAGAGTGAGCCTTGGATGGGAGTTTACACTGGAAAACTGTGTACAGGGCACCTTTTCCCAGAAAACCTGCAAAATCTACAGGAATAGGACCAGAACTGAAGTTCACCCTTTACTGACAACACTGAAACTGTTCAGGAATATCAGCCTACTTTCTTACTAGTCTGAACCACGACCCAAAGAATGCCAATTATGTTCTATCTAACATGCCGTTTCAGGTATTTCACTGAAGTGCCCTACTTGTCTGAACAGAGGTCCAAGCCCCACTCAAGGACTAGGGCATCTTTTGTCCTTTGCACTGCAAAACCACCATCTATTTCTGCTTTTTGCAAGACAGATGCAGAACCTCTCTGTGGATGTGTACACACTGCCCATTCCCTCTAAAATGCAGGTAACTCCATTGCTATATCCTGTAAGTGGTTGTACCTTGAATCCCATATCACTGTTCCTGTTACCGTGTAAATGTAATCTTTGGATTTGTAATACCCTTTTACTGAGACAGGAACTCATTCTCCTGATTAATCCTTCCCATACAGATGAGGTCATAACCTTATATCCCACTTAAAAGAATGGAAATACCCTGCCAGCAAATAGAGCACTCAGTCCTGCAATCAGAAAGCCCCCGATTGCTATCACCGACACATTACAACATGCACAGGTACCAGGATTGCTGGTGCTCATCTTCCTCAGAGGCACCCACATCTGCCTGTCACCAGTCTGGGAAGAAGACACCAGGAGCCCTTGGATTAAGCCAGAGCAACACTGGGGCTTTTTGAGTAGTATACAGCCCATCGCTGGATAGATCTGATCTACACTCCAGTTACCGCTGTGTCACATTAACACATATATGTGTGCGACAAAATGAGACCCTGCAGATGGCACCCACCTTAAGTGAGATTGTATAAAGTGTTTTATTAATACATGCATTGCAGGGGATGCTAGGGCAAGCTGTTATAAATCAAGATAGCCTCAAACGTTTTATTACATGCATTAAAGTTGTTATCATCCAAGATATACACCACATAATGTAATGACCACCCTTTATAATACGCAGGCCTACCACATTAACTGCCTTTGCCATTCATTGTAAAATTATTCATGATTAATTATATTTGCAGAGAAATAACATATGTTACTGTAAGAAGTTCACTACATTGTAATTCACTGAACAGCCACTGAGAAATTACCCTGCAAGTGGAGGCTGTTCTTGGATAATCTCAAAACAGAATTATGGCCTCCACTGAGCACAGAAGCATCCTCCTCCTTTACATGCCACATTCCCTCCCACATGCACAGCGCCCCATACACATCTAATGCCCTGCTACACTCCATGACACATGGGAGCAGCTCTCAAAAATACAAGGGTATTTTGCATTACTGAAAAGAATTTGCTTTGTTACTCTCATTATAAAATTTCTATCAGAAGCTACAGCTCTAGTAAAATAAGCATATGGTCATTTAATGTATGATAGCTCAGCTGAAGAGTGCTGATGTGCTTCAGCCTGACCAAGTACACACCCCTGTCTAGTTTTCAGTCCTGTTCTGTCTCCACAGAACCTGTGAGGAATAATGAGCTGCCTGCACATCTACCATGGTGGCCGGTCCCTTGAACAGGGCACTGACTTATTTTGTGACACCGGCTTTCCCCAGGACCCTGTTGTATAGCCCAGGAGATGTTGGTATAGTATGTTCCCACAGCTGTTAATGGTGCCAATATGGAGTTCATGATAGGAAGGAGGGCTTTGGTTGGTAGATAAAGATAAGGAAGGAAATGGATTCTCTCCCTGCATGTGTTTCTGTTTTGTTTTAAGGCCATTTGGTTGCTTACTCAAATCCTCTAACCCTTCTGTTGTGACAGGAGGCAGCGCTGGAGAGAACTACTCCTGGTTACAAACACCACAGACTAATTTAAACTAAACTGAATAAATCCCAATCTGTCCCCTGCTGAGGAGGTTTGTGCTTTTTTTACATATATTTTTCCTTTTCTACTTGCGAGATACTGGTTTGATTTTATGGAGTTGGTATTCCAATATATCCCACGGCTTCAAGGCTCTCTTCCCTTACTCTGAATTTGTTTGTTTGCCTTTTCCCCTGTCAGCTTTATTTACTAAATAACAGCAGCCACAAGCAGATTCAAACTTTAAGTAATGGTCAATGCCTCAAGTCCCACAGAAAGCTTTGTTAGTAAAAAACAACCCTCAGGAATCCAAATCACTGATGCATTGCTACATTTTGCAAAGATTACCAATATCTGCCATGGCAATTACCCAGCAATGGGACACCCTAGCATCGCCTGTGGTTGGAGCAGCTGGAATGTTTCTTCCCTCACCAGGAAGGAGGGAAAATATTACTTCAGACTTTCACCTATTTATTTGAAACACTTCCACAATGCACTTGGAAGCACTGCCCTGCCTGAAACCCAGGAGAGCTGACACAGGGCTGTCAAGTCCTGTCACTGTGCTTCACTTTCAAAAGATCTGCTGGTTAGGAACTATTGCCATCAACTTCACACTTCTCAACGTGCCATCAAAACTATCTGCTCTCGAGTAACTTTGGTTTGGTTTTCCACTGTGGGAGAATCTCTCACAAGCCAGGAAATCAGCTAGGCTTTGTACAGGATGCACAGCCCCACCACTATCCCACTGGCAAGTCCCGCTCTGACACCAAAAACTGTGCTGAAAATGTTCAGCATATTGGTTAGCTGAACCATTGGTTCATTCAATCCATCGGTTAGGATCAACATACTCTGAACTCTCAAAGGTGAAGCATGAACTCTACAATGAGTTGTTTGACTCCTAGCCTTGATTTCAAAACAAGTGAATGATACTCTGAAGGAAGCAGCACTTCCCCCCATGCCTCTAAGCACACCACATAGTATCTCACAGATCAGAGAGGAGGAACATTCAGGGCCAGATGGCACATCTCAAGCGCTCTGAACTGCTGCCTCCTCTGCTGGTTTCTTTACTGGAGAACTGCTGAATGATGTCTTTACTGAATGCAATGCTTCACTGGTGGCTGCAAAGTGCCAACCTGTGCAATGGTTAATTCCCTGGTGGAATGGCATTATACTGCTAGCCTAGAAAAGTCAAATGACCTTGCTTAAGGTAGGAAAACCTACTGGAAAAGAGAGAATAAGAGAAAAAGACAATTTCTACTAGTACTTTAACTCCTCAAAGTATGGACAACCTTTCTTATCCAGTGGCTGGTACCTCAGGGGTTGGATCTGCTTCTGTATATAAAAAATGTATTATTCACCAACACTGTTAAGAAACACTGTAAAAACCATGCAGTGTTTTTCTTAGATGGCTGAGGCAGCTGACAAAACCAATGTGGCTTAGACAGAGTTTTGTGACTGCATTTATCAGACAGGACCACATGACAAGTGCCTCTCTAGTGTGGCACTGAGTTATGTATTATAATAGGCAGAACACATTATTAGCATGGCTGGTTTACATATGAATAAATCATTAGCTCTTAAAATATGCCTTCCAGAGTTCAAAATAAGCTTTAAAGCGGGCCCTTTAAGAAGTTTGGTACCTTCTATCAGAAATACTAGAAGTGA
Source organism: Coracopsis vasa (assembly GCA_026283785.1). NCBI lineage: Eukaryota > Metazoa > Chordata > Aves > Psittaciformes > Psittacidae > Coracopsis > Coracopsis vasa. The sequence goes on along the minus strand of JANHGB010019122.1, from coordinate 8,908 downwards.
TCTGTTTTGAATTATCCAGGAGTAAAGCACACTTCTCTGTTAAAGAGGGCTCTTAGCTCTTAATCATGCCTGCTCCGAGCATCATTTTTCTATGGAATTAATGAGAAGTGTAACTGAAGAGTAACTACTGACATCAATGCATGAGCTAAGAAATTCTTACGATGTGAAAAAGTAACACAGCTTTTCTGGGAGTATATCAAAATAAAATAGTCATTTACTGAAGTCTCTTAGTCTCACTGTACCACTGTGGAGAGAGCCTAAGTTTAGTTTTGCCTACAGACACTGAAATTTCTGCACTGGGTTGATTTTAGAGGCAGAAACATCACACTAATAAGGTGAGAGAATACAGTGGGTAGCCACCTTATTAGTCTGTGTGTGTACACACATCCCCCCCAAGTCCTGCCTCTGTAACCAGGTATATCTTGGGCCAAAAATGCCTGGGATACGCAGGATGACAGTATTTTCCTCTCTCTTTAGTGGGATAACCAGCTCATTAAATCTTAACATGAAGGTTATTTTATTATGAAGTGACAGATGTAAAGATTTACTTCCCCATTCCTCACCTGCCTTCTCCCTTCTGCTTATTCCTTTGTATTTGGTAATGGCCTTTCTCTTGTTATATCATCCTGTCAAGAGTGTAAAAATCTCTCCCAGGACTGCTCATTTGGTCTAAATCACTCAGCCAGCACTGGTGACAAGGGAAAGCGTACATGCCATGGCTGACGCAGAGAAGCAGCTCTGTCCTATACTCCAGTAATTGTCACTGCATGATAAGAAAGTGTAAGATTTAATAAGGTCATAAAAGAGAATGGCATGAGCTGGTGTGATGGGTATTTTTTTCATTAACATTCAGGAAATCTGGATTCAGTAAGACAATAAATTACAGCAACTGAGCAGAAATGACCCAGCTGGTTATTCAACACTTTCCAGCACCACTGGAAGCAGCAGGGCTGGGAGCACCTCCACCACCCCAGCAGCAAAAGTAAGTCTCTTCAGTCACTATTATTCCTATGCTAGCTGCCTCTGGGGACTTCAAGAACTACAATCATACTCAAGCAGTAAGAACACTGAGTCTTTGCAACTAGTTTAGTTTTGAATGGAATAAATGTAGTGAAACCAAGTATTTCTATAAAACACGATGTGCATCTGCTTTAAAGTGGGGTCTGTTGCTAGAAAAGTGACGACACCCATTACTGAAAGGAGAAGTAAAAATAGTGTTGAAAAGAAGTAAAAAAGTGTTGGTTTATATCATGCTTCTTGTAATGAAGTAAAAATTTAGAAGTAAAATGGTCATTTAAATCAAATATGAATGGACTAATCATGATTCTGTATAGCAGCACATGAAGATGGATATACACTACATAATCTCTGTAACTCCCATCAAGAGAGGAAAAGGACTGTTTTATACTGAACTTACAGACCTGGGAATACGAAGATCAAATCAATTCTCAATTCTATGATACTTGTAACAGACAGTTTCCTTGCACTGTCTTTCCTTATCTTTCTTATATAGGACTATAATATTTCCCTAATGCACTTGGAGATATTCTAGAAAGAGCAGCCACAGCACTGCCATTCTCACAGTCACACCATCACTTCCCTCCTCTCGGTAGCTCTGTTCCCTTCACCACTCAGGCATTATCTTTCTTGACCAGCTCCACTCTGATTTTACCTTTTCCCCCCAAAGCAGACTTCTTTCAAGATCTAAAAATGCTCAGTCATTTCTATGTACTGGTGATGCACTCAGAGTGCTCTCACTCCCTTAAAATGAAGTAAATAGAAAATAAAATTGACATTTTTCTCCCGGCATTCCCTTCCCCACACAAACATTCTTGTTCTCAAAGCAGTCACAACCAGACTGCTGTAACTCCCTTTATTTTACCCTACTGTGTCCTCGAAGCATCTCACAACTAGAAAGATACAAACAGACCTTAAAACCACACTAGCTGCTCCTCCAGTATAAGACAGCTTTCCCTAACTCCATAGGTACATCCTACATCTTTCTAAAGCACAGCAGCCAAGTCTTCCCGTTGCTGGGACACACACATCTTCTGGTAAAATCTGACTTTTTAAAGGTGCTAATTAGAAGCTGAGGTCTTTTGAGAAATGTCACACCATTTGTGGGTGATGAACACTTCTGAAAGCAGGACCCTCCGTTTCTGGCTCCCCAGTTCGTATAGACACAGATGTATTTTCCCTCTCATTACCTGGAAACATTTGGTTTTGCTTCTGAGAAGCTTCCCACGTCAAGCAATTATTTACTACTCATTATCACGATCATCTGCTTCTCACAGCCATGCACAAAAGTGTGAGATTCAGGGAACTGGGACCAAGTGGGAAACAAGCAACAGAGATCCTGGGTTTATGAAAACACCAATAATATTAAAATCCAAGGGGAGAAAAAGTACATTAAGCTTAGGCTTGATTTACAAACTTTTAGAGGGAGCAACAGTTGTTCTGCAAAGATGTGCTACAATCAAACTAATTTATGGAGCTGTAATAGAATGGTGAACTGTCTGTACTTAACATTTATGGTGGAAAAAATGCTTAGCAGTTCTGCTGCATCCAAATTCAATTAAAATCTGACTTGGGAAAAGGTGCTGTGATTTTCTCCCCATGCATTTTGTCCTTCACTAATTACTTTTTCTTTTTAATACTCTGCCACCTAACACACTTGGAGAAAGATCTTTGCAAACAGCAGCCTCATTAAAACCCTGCAATATGGTTTCCAGATATGTACTCAAAAAAAATGGATGTTGGTCTTAAAAAGTGCCTTTTCCCTTGATACTTATTGAAGAATAAGCCACATGCTGAAAAGATTGTCATTTTCCTGAGCAGGTGAAGAAGCCATTAGAAAATAACCTAGACAAGCATGCACCATTTTTATCCCTGCTTCTTTTAATCCCATAGTCCACAATGCTATTATGCATGCAAAAAGGTAATGAGGCAGGCAAAGGTTATTACTAGGGACACTCCTGGAATGATGAGGGGCTGCCAATGCAAGAGACTAACCTCAGGCTATCTGAAATTGAAATTTTTTGGTTAAATTAATAACTCAACATGAGAGCAGACGGTAATGCTGGCTGTCCCCTGCAGGGCTGAGAATGTCTTCTGACATTAATAAAAGTAAGGGAGGGGTGTGCAGACATACACAGAAGCATCCACTCAGCTGTATGATGCCACAGAAACGTGGGAGATGGGAAACAAATGGAGTAAGACATGGAAGTGCCCTTCCCTGACTACCTGCCAAGCTCAGTGAATGCTCCTGCTGACTAGGAGGAAGTTGCAAGAGGAAGCAAAGAACTCCCTCCATTCTTCCCAGTACTTTCAGGAGTTTTTTGATCACTAACAAGGGAAATGGCCTCATTATCCTCATTATTATTCATAACAGCACCAGAAATGTTCTGAGGTATTTTACAGAGCAGTTCTTAAAGAAAGCCCTGCTCCCAGAGCTACAGAGTTCACAGTCTAATTTACATGTGCAGGTCTGGGTCACGGGGACAAACAGCACCTATGAAGATGGGTGAAGAAAGACAAAGATCAGAGTAATAACATCACACAGGTAATTTGCTGTTTCTATGTGCAAAGCGAGGTGCAATGTTTGCTGCATTGGTGATATTTAGACACACAAGACAGACCTCTCTTCTTTGAAAGAGATTAAGGGGAGTGGATAGAAAGGAAAAGGAGGAATATATTAATAAACAGCCTGAAGAAATCTAATAACACTGCAATATTAACCTGGCAGCAGCTCTGAACCGGCCAACACTTGCAAACTCTGTTAACCTGGAGTCCTTTGTCCAGCGAGAGAGCTCAATGATACAGTACACAGACATCAGCAAGAACAGACTTCATATAAGTAAGAGCCAAACTGAAACAGATTCTTGCTTTTTTAAAGGAAAAAAATAAAGGAAAATGAGAAACAAAGAGAAGCCTAAAATAATAGTGAACGTCAGCATATCACAAAGGTAATAAGCCAGGAGAGAACTAGATAAGAAACTACTGCATCAGTGACAGGAGGAGGGAGTTCCTGGAGGAAATATATTGTATTAATTTTCCTTTGGAAGAAATCTGTGGGCCTGTCTCCATCATCTCACATTGGTCAGACTGGTCCCAGAGCTGTGCATGGCCTTGCTTTCACTAACAAACCCTGCTACAACCATCTCTTAGACCCCTCCGGATTATACAAGCAGAACTCTGGGCTGTGGGTATTTGGAGGTAACTTATCAACTTGAGCCTCTGATGGCAACAGTAGGGGACGTGTCATTATGGACAACAAAGGGATGCTGCTTTACAGACACTCTGCTGCTGTCTGTGTACTTCAGGATTAGGAAGTTGCCTTCTGTAGCCCAGGATGTGTGCAAGGTTTCTAAAGCCTCACTCATTTCTCTGCTAGACTTTAACACTGTTCAGAGGTTGTTTAGGATTAATGAGGCAAAAGTCCTCAATCAAGAAGCAATTTAAGAGTACATTGCTAATTCCACAGAGTTCTGTAAATGAACTAATTCAATACCAGTTGACCTTTTTATTTGGGGGGATGATTTGTGTCTGTATTTTTCTTGAGCGGTGCCCTTAAGCAGTGACAATTTGGAAGGGCATTTCTGGCCCAGTGACTGGAATCAATCATGTTATAAGTAAGATGAACACACGAGTCGGGAACAATACACTTCAAAAACGTACTGGCAGGCAGCCCAGTAGATGAGGATAATGGCAGTGTCTATGTGGATAAGTAAGAAACACAGTTCCTTCTGATGGACAGAATGAGAGACAGAACCCAACTGGCTCATACTACTATTAAAAAACAGATGGAGCAAGTAATAATGTGAGTTAGACTTGGATTTGAAGAAACCTTCTTGCTATACTAGAACCCCATGAGGTTGGGTCAGATGTGAGGTATTGCTGAGTCCTGTATATACACCCTCACATGAAGGTGAGGAGAACAGCCAAGAACAAAACAAGCCCCAGAAAGAGCTAATGCTAAGAAGCTTAGGGAAGCAATTGTTTTGTCTAATCTGAAATGACTCCTTTATCCTCTGTGTTTCTCACTGTAATTAAGATGGGATGTGGTGAAATAATGGCACTGGGTAACCAGCATTTGTGTTTGTCTCCAAGAATACCAGGAAGATGATTGCTTTGTTCATACTGAGGTTTTCTTACAGTGGGGGGTGAGGGTGTGAATTAACAAACACAATTAGGGCTTCTCCTTTCTTTATTTTTTACATTGATAAACCTCTACAAATATTCATTATTCTGTTAGCAGAAGGTTGCTAATTTTATTCCAAATTAATGTATTCCTGTTGTGATGTAGATTGTGTTTTATAATGCAATTTAGCTAGCTTTCTCCTTCCCTTCTATGCACTGATTTCAACAGCCAATGTGTGGATAATGTCATTCAAGTAAGTAATAAAGAGAAAGGTCTCACAATTGAAGATACACACTTTTCCTACTGAAAAACGTTTACCATTGTGTCTTCACCTCTCATTTAGCAACCAGAAAGCCAAAGCTTAAACATGGGGCTCTGTTCTGCAGACCTAACACCTTTTTGGGCTTTGAACCAACGCAAAGCAGCTGCAAACACTGGCTGGCTGGTGCCTGAGACAGAGGAGAAGCGGGAGAGTCCATCTACTAGAAAGGCTTTTCAAATCCTACTAGAACACGAAGTGAAATTTATGGTGGCAAGGAGTGCACAAACAGTTTCTGTCTTCTAGCTCCAGAAAATATACATTATACCAACCAACTTCTCAAGCAGAAATCTTACCAAGCAGTGACTCTCAAAACACCAAGTGACACCACTCAAAACCAACAGCTCAGTCCCACTTTCAAAGTCAGTGCTTTGTACTAGTACATTTTCACCTCGCATTCCTAACTCATGGAACACGACTGCTTCCTTACTGCCAGTCAGCTCCCAAGGTGCAACCTGTGAGCCCTTTCTGCTCATTCATCAAGCTAAGAAATCCTAGAGAAAAGTTTAAATGAATAGTTTTTATTCACTTGCTCATAGTTATGTTTTATATGGGATGTCTTTATTAGATGTGACTCAGGAAGAGCCTCTCGCAATATGCAGTCACATCAGATTACTACACCTTGAAGCCTTGCGTAACGAAACAGACACATCTTCTGTTTTCATTCTACATTCTTGCTTTAATTATACACATTGTCTGTTATGAAACCTTGTCATGTTGTCACCAGTGGCCTCTGTGCTGAACTTTGCCTTGTCAAGATAGCTTTATCATTCATAAATATTTCAATGAGAACCAAAGACTGCTTATGAAAGATTGATTTCTTACAGTTCACTGACCCTTCCTTCAAGGCCTTTTATTAAAATTAGAGTAAACCCATCCCAGATATCTGAGCATTAATTGTTAATATTACAGGCTACTGAAACATACAGTCCTCAAGGAAAAGAGATACACTGCTGGCTTATAGTGCCACATCACTGTAGAAATTAAAGCAATCAACAGCGTTTGAGTGTGTTAATTTCCACGTTCAGAACCAAACTGAACAGACTTGACTTTCAATCAGCTGGTTGAGCAACTTGACCAAGGCAACACAGGAGAAATGCTTTGTAGAGAAAGGAAAAAAGGAAAGCCAAGAGCAGGGTCTTGAGTCTGGAAGCGTCTCAGACCCAGGGTGCACTATGCACACAGGTACAGCTACATGAGTAACAAATCCTTTAGCTGATCAAAAGCACTGCAACAGCAAAGGTCTGCCCGTTTTCTTCACATTAACAACATCTTAATAACATCTTGATAACATCTTGGCTCTGCTCCTCCAGGACATTTGCCTTTCCCAAGAAAACCTCCGCTATTATCACATGCCTCAAGGACAAAACCCAGCAACATGTTTACCTAAATGTCTTCTTTTGGGTATATCTCTGATCTATGGGGACATATTTATGATCATGATCTGATCCCTCCTTTAATTTCACATCAGTAAACACAACTAGGAGTTCACTAATGTCATTTAGTATTGTATTTATAACCTGTGTGCCACATCCAAGGAGGATACATAAACTACAAATTAATCTGCTATTACTCCATTCCTAGACATTGTATTTCATCACTGTAGGGGCAATTGCTAATTTACATAAAACTGCTATCAAGACCCTAAATTCAACTGATCCTTGGTTGTTAAATGGGGTTAGAGAAAGACAGGGGCATCATTACCAGTTTCAATGTCTTTTATTTACTTCAAGTCATACTTTAATGGAATTCTGTCCGGAATGCAGACCTGTCCTTGTACTCGATCTATCTACTACAGCTATGCCAGATGGCTTGTCAGCCCTTTGGGAAGCTCTGTATGCCAGTATGCCCACCTGCAGGAGCTACAGACAGCAGGGGTGAGAATTTTCTGCCCACTTTCACCTTTAAAAGATTTGAGCATCAATCAACTATATTCAACATATTGATTGTTGTGCTAGTTTCATCAATAAAACCCCTCAGGTTTGGGGAGAGGTTTAAGCCAGGTATTGTATCAAACCTGACAGCACTGACATGCTGAAATCTAGATGAATGCAAACATAGGAAATGGTTGGTTTGTTTGAAACCCCACAGGGTAACTTTCGAACCTGGAGCAGAAGTTTCCTTGCAGGTGGATAAATAAACAGGAGCATCTTTCCTCCTCTCCATTACTCATGCAGAAAATTTCCTTTCCAGAAGAACTGTGAAGTCCTTAGTTTTTATGATGAGCAGCAAATTGACACTTGAAAGTCCTGATTATGGGCAAGTTCTGATTTCACTGAGAGAATATGAATAAATTGCAGAGCCCAGCATTATTTAATATGTAGCTCATTTCAGGGGAAAAGATTGCCCCATGAAGATAAACCTGAGCTGCATGCCAAGTCTTCAGTCTTCCTGGAGAGGAAGCTGGTCCTCTGATTACTGAATCTGAACACCACAGCAAGAGATTCAGGACAAGTATTAAAAGAAAAAGGAGGAGGAAAGAGAGAATGCCAGAAGCTTACAATATGTTAGCATTGTTGACTGCACCAGGGCCTTTTCTGCTTAGACTAAGAAAGACTTCAGTGCTCTTTGTCTCCTTGGTGCACTATCCACACAACACAGTAATTAAATTATTATGGGAGCTTCTTGTGAATTGGGGCACACTTTGTTAGTACAGGGCTGCACACAGTTCACTGTCTGCTGGCACATTAAGTACACTTCCTATCTCTGGCCTCCTATCACAGCCTATCATAAGCACATCACAAACATTAGTTAATTGAACTGCGCTAACCTGCAAAGTAGGGCCACCAGATGAATGATCCAGCAGTTCAAGTGCTAAGATGAGACCTGGATAATCTATTTTCATGCCCTTCCTCCCTCTTGTCTTCTGGTTGCTTTATTAACTCCTAAGCAAGTTACAAGGCTTTTCATTAGCAGAGTACGTCTGCTTCTCCAGACAAACCCAAATAAATCCACATACTAAACCCCCACTAACTCCATGGCAAAACCCCCACAGTATCTTATTCCTCCCCATTTTCAGAAGTGTCTTTTAATAACATAATGTAGTTATAGACTACAGAAGATACAGGAAAAAAAAATGAGGTAACTCCTGGCAAATTGCAGAGCTCTCAGCAGGGGCTGTTGCATCATTTCAGTCCCAGCTAAGACACTGCTGCAAGACCTCTGGAACCAATGCACTCAGCATCTTCCAATACTACAATTAATTCAACTGAGTGAACTTCAAAAGGTTTGTTAAGGGGTCATTACCATTTACTTGGGTCATTAACTTCAACAATGGCAGTGTGTTTCCACCATCATATTTACTATAATTAGCCTGCATATTATTTAATACACACAAAGGACAGTATTTCAATCTCCAATCAACAGTACAATCCGAAACATAGCAGTGATTGGAAGTCAGATTCCTACTTATATATGCCCCCCCCCCCAAGATACATATAAAGTAATTC
>JANHGB010019118.1:0-83788 GCA_026283785.1 Coracopsis vasa | reverse complement strand
AGTTTCTATGAGGAGGTGTCCTTAAACCAATGATAAGACATTCCCTGCCTGTGCTGGTTCTGTGCAAGACAGTGAACTAAAGAAGTTACTGACTGCCCAGTTATCCAGCTCTCATTCTACTCAAGGTAACAGCCGAGTAAACCAAGTTGTAACTACTGCTTCTAGTCCTTTCTAGGTCTGGTAAATACACTTTCACAAGGCCATACAATTACACAACCATCAGGACCAATTTAACTAATGACTCCAAAGGAATTCCCCATTACTCCACTTTTGCACTCTAACACAAATTACATGATAATTTTATAGCATATGTTATTTGTTCTTGTTTTTCTGATCTAGTTACAGCAGACAGGTCCAGATTAGTAAAGGTATTTGAGCAAGAATGATGTATTTGGTATTTAGTAGGATCACCAAAAGCAGCAATGTTCCTAATTGCTCTTGATTGCATTGCTTTACTTGCTGTAAAATGGTAAACATTCTTCAATAATATAAGCACGGAGGTTATATTTTTCATCATCTTTCAATTCTGGACAGATGGATTATGACAAGCTAATCAATTATCTGTGTTTGTATTTGGGGGACCTAAGTGACTAAAGGGAAAATGAAAATTCTTGTGATGCCTCTTTGCATTTTTAGGTATCTAAATATTTTTACAGTTCTGGTTCACAGTGTTAGAGTTGTTTATAAAATGTAGCTCTGTTTTGAGGAAGATTCATGACTTTATCACACAACTTCATTTTAAAATACCATTACTCTTCTAAGTAAGTTGGTACTGTGTAATACGTTGCATTGATACCTATCTTTTGTTTATAAGGAAAAGCATTTTTTCTCTGTCACTAGATACAGTGGAATGTGTTTCCAGACCTTTGCATAATTTTTTTTAGAAGTGCAAACTAAATTTTGTTTATGTAATTTTCAGCAATAGATTTGAATGGCTATGTCATAGTGCTTCTCTTAGGATATTACAAATATCAGAACAAATAACTCATTGCTCATATCAGCAAGAAATATGTACCATTTAGTGAGTGTTACAAGCATTATAAGTAATTATTTACATAACTGGCATAGTACTGGATGAATAGTTAGAGACAAGTAAGAGTTGGTTTAGGTAATGGAATTTTTATCTAGTAATAAATCTCCCTGGAATTTTTTGTTTTGGTCAAGTTTTTTTAAAACAAAATCAGTGTTTTGTTTTATTTAAAAAAAAAAAAAAAGAGAAAATTTCATGGCTGTTTCAGTTGTCCTGATTTTTGTGTGCATATTCTATTGAAAATGCTAGATTAATTAATTTTAGTTGAGAAGTTGACTTATCTTAATTTCTCAAATAATGTTGAAATGCTTCTGTTTTGGTCAGTGCTTCACTATGTGCCCACAGTGCTGCTGCACTGGGGTCCCTTTGTAAATAACTCTTCTATAAATAATTGGCATTTCTTGTAAGCAAGTTGAACACTAAGGATAGGAGTGTCTTGAACCATGGTTATAATTAAAACAACATTGTGTAAGATGCAGAGGTTAGTCCAGTGAAGCCAAACCAAAGCATTTACATTTGGTTCAGCAAAGACTGGCATTTTGATTAATGAATATTGAAATATTTCTGTCAATCAGAAATATTCTCCCTAATGTTTTCTGTTCCATGAGTCATTCCAGTGTTTACTGAAGCTTTCACTTCAGGATATAATGAGAAGAAAATAATAATTCCTTATTTTATATGGTGGGGAAGCATTATAATACAAGTTAGAAGGCAGAGCAGTGAATGTGTACTAAATGATGAGGTTGATTAATGGAAGGATAAGTGTCACTGTACGAAGCCCTGTGCAGTTCAACTGATCCAGAAGTGAACTAGAAGGAGTGCAGGTTAATGAGACCACAAAGCTTACAGACTTCCTCCGAGAAGTCACATCTGTGTACAGATGCTTCCCATGTTTATAACATATGGAAGCTGGCATGCAGTTGTGACCATGCCACATAACTCAGGAATGATAGCTGTGGTAGTTGGTGTGGTTTAGAATGATCCAGACCTGTTAGTACCTTCTTAAATCTGTGACTAAATTCTGGCAGTTCAGAAGTATCTCGTTGTGCCAATAATGGAGTAATCTCATCTAAATTTAGCTTCCTAAAAATTATGCCTAATCTCAGTCCTCTCTGCTCTCTCTGTGTTCAGTGAAAGGAGAGTAGCTTCTCTAAGAGAGAGTCATTCCACATGAAAATAAATGTCAAGAAAGGTGAGGAGAATTACTATGGACAGTGCCTGTATTTTTTTTTTTTTAATTATTATTTTGCAAGGAGAACAACTAGCTAAGACTTACTTCTTAAATGTTTGCTATTTTCAGGGTAATGATCTATTTTATTTAATTTCTGTGGAAATATTTGCATCTAGGCTTCCTTTATACTCAAAAAAGAGGAAAAGATTATGATTTATTTGACTTATTTTGAATGTTTAGCTTAGAATGAGATAAATAATCTCCTGAAATGCTTACTTATCTCCCCTATATAAAAAGGAAATCTGAATAACTTACTTTTATGGAGGCTTTGCACTGTAAACATCAAGTGGTGAAATTAATTCTGCCTTAGAGTGACTGGCTGATAAAATGGTAGATGAAATTCATTGTTAATAATACAGATTATTATACATGATGAAAACACAGTCTCAACTGTACTTACCTAGTGATGGGCTTTAAATAGACTATTATAAAAAAAGAGAGAAATTCTGGCACTATTCCTGCTGCTTTAATTATCTGAAGATATCAGTTCAATTGTCTATGATAGACAAAAATTAAAAATTTATTGGGAGTTATGGTGATAAGAAATGAGGACAAAATAAAAACATGGTAATGTGTTTGTATTAACATATGATCTTCTCATGTCTTTATCTAGTATCTAGCCTTATCTCCCCAGGTCAGTAAAAACACATTAGAACTAGAAGACACTGGAAGACAAAATTTCCCTTTAATGTGGACTAGCTTCTATATGAGGGCAGTTGGAATCTTTCCTTTTTGGCATTAAAGAGGGCTAACTTGGATGTGATAAAAATTTAGACATCCATGAAAACATTCAATAAGGAATGATTATACATTATTTCTCAGGGTCCAAAACCTTGGGTATTGTCATGGAAATGCTCAGGCTTTGATTTTAAAACAAACCACTTTATTTACTACTTTTTTATTATCACAGCATAAGTAACTTTCACTACTGGGAGATGAGGAGGCCAAAAGTATGAAGAGGTTCAAATGAATTTAGGCAAATTACTGGAATGTCCATGCTTAAGTACTTTTAAATGCTCCTGTCTAGATGTCATCTCCATGTGCCCTGTTTTTGTGTTCTGCCTCGACGTTTGCTACTGCTGCTGCTGACTGGATGCTGGGACAGGGTGACTTTTGGTCTGGCTCCATAATTTTTTCATTGTTACTGATTATTCTTGTAAATGGAAATTCCACATTTCAGCCAGGTCTATCAGGCAGTTGTTCTAAATCACTGACAACCTACGTACTTCTATTTAATGAGAATGCATGCCAGGAAATGCAGGGGTTTGCACTGCTTTGTAGATTTTGGTAATGAGTTTATCATGCTCCATGCACTAATGATCATTACTGGTAGAACTGATAAAAAATGGCCAAAGAAGAGTGAGAATTCCTGAGGAAGTTGCTAAGAACGTGTTGTTGTTTCTGGTACAGGAAGGAGTGCTAGTCACTAACAATTGTAACCTCTTTTTTTTTTCCCTTGCAACCAGTGAAAAATTAAAAAATAGTGGGCATATTGTACTAGCTCAGGGGACTAACCTTCCTGAATGTGCAAAATGTGTACCAAAATCTTCATGTTAAGAGCTATAGGGTATTTTCTGTGTATCTGGGAGAGACTGAGCTTAAAGGTGGACTTCAACCCCTATGGGGGCCTCACTGAGATTGGTACATTGCATGTAGGAAAGTTATGAATACTCAGGAGTAGTTTACACTGACTTGCTAATGGCAGCTTCAGTAAACCCCACAGTCTTACTGAAGTTGCAACATGCTCACCTCTTAACACTTGGCACCTTCCTTACTATGCTTACTTATGCAAAACCATAGCTGTACTGGGTTGTGGCTGATTCTGATCCATTCATTGAAAAGCCTTCTTTAAATTTCAGCTTCTTGCCAAACAATGTCTGTTTTCATTGCCATATTTTTCTTAATACACTAACTTTATTGCATAAAACCATCATTACTAGACCTTATTATAACAAAGAACATACTGGGTGAGAAAATGTTTTAGGTCAAATTCCTTTGGGGAAAAGCAGTGTTCTGCAGTTTTCATGCTACCTGGAGACAATAAATAGAGGCACATTTGAAACACAGACTTACTGTGTTTCTCACAAATTTGCTGATGAATAGAATCAAAACCACAGTGTTTGCAATCTCTTTTGTTGACTCAGGAATTCTTTATCACTTACTGATAGCAGATCACAAATGTAATTCTGCAGTCAGCATTGGTCATCTGGGTGTCCTTTCAAGTTTTTCTCTGAAATGTTTGTGTGAGAATAAAGAAAACAATAGCTTTGTCTGTGTGGAAAAAAAAGGAAAGTGATTTTGCAAGTCAAGAGGAGGCTGTGCACTTCATTAAGGTTGGCCACATAAAACTAGAAAATACACATGAACACCTTTTTCTTTATTGTGATGCCACAACTTTAATAACTATCCTTCTGTAGTCTTTACTGCTCCAGAAATGTGTGTATACCTGTTTCATAATTATTTGTGCTGGTTCAATTTCTGAGTTCTGGGACATTTCATTCTTTGTTTTGTCTTGTTTTGTTCTGGTTTCAAAAGCCAATGCCTTCTTATTAAATGGAATAAATGACATTTTGATTCCTTATTGGTATAGGACTTCTCACAGCAAATAGCTCTGTCCTTAATTATAAGCAGTTTATCTAGTTCTCTGAAATCTTCTGTCAGTTAGCAATTTTTACTAAGAAAATCATATAATTAAAGCTATGTTGTTCTGTTCCCTTGAGCACTTAACTTTTCATTCCTGGATACCATTTTACTGAACTAGGAAGGTTAAATTTCCTTCATCTGTCATTCTGATACATCCTTGAAATAAACACACGCAAGCATCAAATAATATTTATAGCTGTCCAGTATACCTATTCCATCTCAAAAAATATCCTTCACTTTATAAGTGAAGCTGAGCTGCGCTTGGCGTGTTATAGGGGAGAGAATTTTTGACTTGTTTGAACTTCATGTGACAGGAGAGTGTGATCAGACAGGCTAAAAGACCAGTAGCTACAATCTCTCTCTGGCTATGCAGAGTATCTAGCTTCAGCATTTACATAACTAATATGCCATCTTTAATTAATAACTTGCTTCTCTGAGGAATTTGATTTTTAAGTGCTCTGAAGATGTTGAATGAATGCATTGTTATCACTATTATGCCCTGTACTATGCTCAGGTATATCCTTTTGTCAGCTTGGATTTGATTCTGTAACTATTTCTCTGGTTGCAAGCCATATTTCAATAATCTTCCTGGTTTGGTCAATAGGCAAACTATTTTTATCATTTTTTTTTAAAATGTAATAGTTGTGTCTTTATTCATCTCCACAGGACAGCATTTCACTGTGAGACGTAGTGTTCTATATGTGCATTTTGTATTTATAGTACTGTAATACCTACAGGCTGTAATAAAGGTTAGAAGCTGTTCGTGGCAAAGAGTCAGAAGGAGTAAAGCTCCATCCAGAGTCACCTTGACATACATTCCACCTAGTGCACCTCAGTGGCTCTGACCGTGTATGCATTAACTTTCAGGGTAGACAGGTGTATTCATCCTTGTTTCACACAGGAGAATGTTACCTCAGATTTTCTGCATGGTAAAAGTATATATATATGCAATTGCTATGAGTCACACTCCACCTGTCCTCAATGTCAGTTTTTTTATGTACTTCCTAATACCTAATCTAAATGTCCCCTCTGTCAGTTTAAAGCCATTTGCCCGTATGCTATCCTACCTGCCCTTGTAAAAAATTCCTCTCTAGATTTCTTGTCAGCCCCATTAAGTACTGGAAGCTGCTTTAAGTTCTCCCCACAGCCTTCTCTTCTCCAGGCTGAACAACCTCAGCACTCTCAGTCTGTTTTTATAGGAGAGGTGCTTCAGCCCTCTGATCATCATTATTATTATATTTTATTATTATGATTCTATCCCTACCCTAGTTGGAACTAGATGATCTTACGGTCCTTTCCAACCCTAACTATTCTATGATTCTATATTATTATTATGCTACAATTATTATTGTAGTAACCTGTATCAAGCCTTTTTTGATCTGCATCCTTTTCTATACCCTTTCTGTACCCTTTTCTGTATCATTTACTGTGACATAACCCTGATTCTGACATGTTACTTGACTTTTAATCTCTTTTAGTCACGTAGGACATTGAAAAAGCAAGCAATGCTCTGTTGGTACATGAATTGCAGGTGGAAAAATGGGTTCTCCGCCCTCAATCCACTTTCCTTAAGTGACACCTTTTCCTGTCTCAGCGACAATCTCTAATTTAGAGTTCCCCTAAAATGCACCTACTCCTCACGCTCTTTGGCTGGTGAAGAAAGGCTTTCTGTGAAATGATCATTTGGGTTGTCCAAGGGTAAAAGCAATTACAACTTCACAAAAAAGATCCAGTCACATGGGGCATACTCTGTTGTTAATAGAAATATGTTTTTCTATGAGCCCATTTTCTGGGAAAACCTTTTCAGAGGTAGTGCCCCCGCCCTCAGCTGAGAATGCCTGGGACACCAACAGCCAGGGGAAATTACGTGTGTGAGCAGTTTTCACTCAGTATTTACAATTATGTAATATAAATAGATGTCATCATGTATTTTACAGCTTAGTCTTTTGGTGTTTGAAAAAGATAGGGAAGCAGCTATTTTTAAGTGGAAACAGCTGTCAATTACGTTACTATGCTGAAAAACAAGCAGCTTGACCTAACTGAAATATCCATATATGAGAGTCTCAGATCTGTCCAAGAAACATTTGTGACTTTACAACATGGAGGAAGCATGAGATTAGATGTACCAAGAACAGTGGGAGGAGAGCAAATAGGACAGTTTGTGTGGGATCCTGTCCTTGGTAGGGAAGAATTGAGTCTTTTTTTGTTTGGGTAAGTGATCTTCTGTACCTCCTGCTTGATAGATTGAATGCAAGTCCTAATCTTCAGGATCTTCTTTATCTTTGAGGCTCTGTTGTTGGAATTAGGCAGAGGCCCTTCTATTTGGAGTGTTCACTGGGCAAGAATGGCTTGCTGCATTTAATAAATGTATTGATAGATGTAGAACCGTAATGAACCTTAGATTGCAGCTTCAGTTGCTATGAGGCAATAAAGAAGGGAGTTTGCTTGAAAGAAGTTAATGATTTTCCTTGAAAGAAAAGACAGGGATAATAAGTGAGACAGCCTTAGCATTATTTGAAGGAGGATGTGAGACCAAGGTTTGAAGCTACGAGGTTTATATTCTTTCAAAAGTGAATATGCTGTGGAATATATTGGTGTATAAAATGCTACCTTATAACACTTGAGAAAGAGAGGACCCAGGGAAAAAAGAATAGAGATGATGGTAGAATGGGATTTTGAAGACAAGATACAGGAAAGGAAATTAGGGTCTGACACAACACAATTATGTAAGTATCTGTCAAATAAGATGATTGGAAGATAAGGAAGCTATGTAGCCTGCTAGATGAGGAATGTGACCCAGGTGGAAACATGAACACAAAGAAAAGGAACAGTTGAATTAGATTTGAAGAAGTTTGCTGTACTGAAGAGAAAAGATTAGTGGTAAAGGAAACCAGAAAAATCAAACTGAATTAAGCAAAAAGAAGAAGAATCAAGAAGACAAAAGTTGTAATTCTGTTTGGCATCTTGCTGGGTAAGAGACTGGTATATCTGGAAATAATGCAAAAAAAAAAAAAAGGAAAAAAAGAA
The DNA here is from genome assembly GCA_026283785.1 of Coracopsis vasa. Classification (NCBI taxonomy): domain Eukaryota; kingdom Metazoa; phylum Chordata; class Aves; order Psittaciformes; family Psittacidae; genus Coracopsis; species Coracopsis vasa. Next base: position 75,857 of record JANHGB010019118.1, on the reverse strand, counting down.
AATGGGGTGTGTGTGGAAGCTGGGATTTGCACAGAGAATGGAAAGAGACATGTGATTCCTTTCCTTGTTAAGAAAGCCTGTCACCAAGTGTGGGTGCACAGAACAGAAAGTGGGCTATATACTGAGTGATAGCAAATTTGGTGTGGATATGCAACAGAAAGATTTCTTATGGCAACAGGGGAAAATAATCCATGTTCCTCCAACACATCCAGTTCTTTCTAGAACAAGTCAAAATAAATCATAAAGCTGAGGAACATGCCTGAAGAGAAGGAAGCTTATTAGTTAATTCTCTGGAAAATTTTCTGATGTCTAAAGAAAGAGTGCAAAGGAATGAAAGAAGTGTGGTGAGCAGCAAATAGGTCTAGTACTAGTGGTCTGAGTCTTGGTGTTGGAAAATACAGAAATAATGTGGTTCAGATGAGGTCAGATCTGGACCTTGAGTCATGGAAAATAAACAAGTAATTTCCTTATCATATCAATAAAAAGATAGCAGGAAAAGATGTGAAGTTTCTGTGTAGAGTGGATGTGGTTGATATTAGAAATAATTTAAGGAATGCTCCCAATCTAAATTATTATTCTGCTGTACATTTCAGTAAGGAAAACAGCATGGTGTAACGTCAGGATAAATAATTGGAATCCATACATAGAAATGGAACTAATTTTGTGCAAGGTAGAAATGAACCTTAAAAAGTGATGGCTACACAACCTGAAGGAAAAATTAACCATGCATCTTTTTGCCTATATCTCATTCATAGATTTTGTGAGACTTTCTAAGCTCTCTCTCGCTTTGTAAGACTTTAGGAATGGACTTGATCCTAAAAGCTTACATTCTTGATCATACTGTACTACTTGTCCTGTTAAAACGTACTGTAACCTTGCATCTCTGATGCAGTAAGTCTGGAGGAGTAGGTGCTCTTCATCTTCAAAGACTGAAATAACAGGTATCTCAGGTCATAGATAAAATGACAATGATGCTTAATACCTTTTTACAATAGAGGTCACCATATAACTGTGTAATAGCAAAAAATGCTTACATTTAAGAAAGGTGGAAAAGCAGACCAAGCAACTTAGCTTTTATCTCTTCAGGTTGGAAAGCTGTAGGCAAAATTCTGAAGAGTAAGTAACTACAGAGATAAATAGAAAATGGCAGGGAATGCAGTCTGATTTTACAGAAGAGAAGTTATAGAAGACTGAACTAATATTTTACTTTGATGAACGAGATGCTTTTTTAAAGTGGGAAATGAAATAGATGTATTCTATCTGAACTTCAGTAAAGCATGCAGTTGTAGTAACAATATGTATTTTAATTAATACCAAATGAGAAGTCATTTGCTAATGTGAAGATAAGAGGTCTTTTAAAAATTGTGAAAGAAAGGGACTCAGAAAAGAGTTATCAGCGTGGGGAGGGTTACTGATGGAATTCCTCAGTGCTCAGGCTGGGATTAAACTCAATTTTTGTTCCCTACAGTAAAGTTGGAAAAAGGGAGTGGTGTGCTAATAAAATGTAATGGTGACTCAAAAGTTGAAAGGCACTGTCAATAGAGAGAGCAAATCGTGTTGTACAAAAAGTGTTGGCTCAGCCTCACGATGAGGGCAATAAAAAAAGAATTTATTTTGACTACAAAAACCAAAAGGTCATGCAAACAGAGAGTACTCACTACTGTACTGTGGGGTTTCACAGGTAGTAAACGGCAGGATGAGGAATTGAGAACAGTAGTGGAGCACATAGTGACTTTAAGCCCTCATTATAAAATAGAATTGGATCTACTCTTAGGGTGTGTCAGCATAAAAAGTTTTTAAGAGGTGAAGAAATATTAATAGATTGTGCAAAGCACTGCTGTGTCATTGAAATACCATGTCAAATTGGGTTCAGCCATTAAAACTGGAGAAGTGTAGGGAAGGGGAAGACCGGGGGAATGAGAAATCTCTTACAAAAAAACAAAATTTTTGATATTTTCTAGCTTAAAAAACTAATTTTAAAAGGGGGCATAGCTGTTTTGTAAAAAGCGGGAAGGTAGCAGTTGTAAGTAAACAAGAAGGACTGGGAAAAGTTATTTCATTTAAAGAACATTAGTAGCACAAAATTAAAGTGTATCAGTAAACTTAGCTTGTGAATCAATAGATTACTCGAAGTGTGACTAGATTTCAGGTTCCTACACTACTACTGAGAAAAGTATGGAAAGCCAAGAAAGCAGCTAAGAAATGTAATTTTCTGTGGAAGAGAGTAACTGGGATAGCTGGATTTTACCTGCCAGATGCAGAGAACATCATCTTCCTTTCTTCCCACTCTCCGCAAGTCTGCTTTGTCTCAGTGTGAGATAGTCTACACCATGGCTAATATAAACACAGAATATTGTTCTCAGAAGTATCTGGGATTACTGGATTTAATAACCCCTTAGTTCCATAAGACTGTCCATATAGGACCAAAGGAAGGGTCCATATAACCTGCTGGCCTGTCTTTGATAGTAGAAAGCTGTGGTTGCTATAGGAAACTCCGTGAGAAATGGGGTGAATATAGAGCAATTATTCTGCTGGTATATTCTCCATGTTTCCGATAGTCTGTAATTCAGAGACTTCCTAAATTGGTAATTGTATCCGGACCACTGAGTTTATTAGCCCTTGATGAACCTATCCTCCATGAATTTTTCTAAAGCCTTTTTGAACCCTTTAATTCTTTTGGCCTTCACAACATCCTGTGGCAGTGAGTTCCCCAATGTAGTTACGAGTTTTGTGAAAGAATTTCTCCTTTTGTTTGCTTGAGCTGCTTGCCCAATAAGTCTACAGAGCGTTGCCTAATTCATGTCATGAAAAGTAGTGAGTAAATGTTCCTTAATCATCTCCTTACCATTGAGGAGTTTTTGAACTTCCGCTGCAGCACATCAGTTGCTCCTTTTGTAGGGAAATGGTCCTCGTCTATGTAGTCTCTTCTGATAGGAAAGCTGCTCCGTAACTTGACAGTGGTTTCTTGTGACCATCTGAAATTCCTCTGATTCTACTACATTTAAATGCTCAAGTTCTCTTACCTTTGAGCTAAAAATTATAGCAAACTGACTATTTGAAACCAAATGTTCATGCATTGCTTTTAATTGACTTGTCCAACTGAGAAGTCTTTTTTCAAAACTGGCTACAGGGTGTTGTCATTTCTATAGCAACCTTGTTTCTCAGCTTGCAATCTAAAAAAAATAAACTCAGCCGGTCTACAGTGCCAGTGTATTTGTGAATATGATTTATGTGTCCAGTTGTCCCTGGTAAATAGCAATTAGACGATCATGCCCAAGTCCTGGCAGGCTCCCTTTATGTTCATCAGATAGAAAAAAGGCATTTTACAGTATAGTTTCTTCCTCTACTCTGAAATTATTTAAGCAAAGTCACATAAATTACCTTCAGAATTCAGTTTCTCACCATGTACAAAAAATGTAAAGAAGCCCAGAGTGATTAGCTGATGTTTATTTCCTTATCTTTAGATATAAAAAAATCAGCGATAAGAAGCCAATCCCTAAGTGATTGATTAGCTTTGTCATCTTCCCAGTCTTCTTTTTTCTACTTTCTTCAGGAAATCAAAGCATTTCAGAAATGAACTCTTTTGATTTTAGGGACATGAAGTATATTTATTAAAGACTCAAAAAAATGTTAAAGAATAAGTATGATTCTACTACAAAATATCAGTAACAAAAAACCTGTCAAGTTTCAGGCAGTGTACTGTCATACTGTGTACTATTCAGCTATTTTCTAAGCACAACGTCAACATGCTTAAGCAGATCCTGGTTTAGTATCTTAATGTGCTGCACTCAGGCAGACATGCTGCATCCAGTGAGAAAGATAATCTATTTTTAAAAATGAAATAGTGGGTTGGATATGCCAATAGATTAATCACTTTTCACATCAAATCTATTTCTCTGAAATATAAATACTTGCTATAGTATGCTAGCACCCTGTAGCAGCAGAGCTGATGGATTAAATGTGAATTAAATGTGCATGATTACCTCAGGATCTGTACATTCTAAGAACTTTGTGAAATTAGGAGGTATGTGAAAAAGTGATAAACAGAAAATGAAGCCACTTCCTTTCTTTTGCTGGTTTGAATCCCTTTTTTCAGAGGGGCTCTTCCCTTCTTTTTTGAACATTCATTTGAAACCTTTGCAGTGTGCCAGTATAAAAAAAAATAATATTATGGAACATTTACACAATAAGCCAGTCACCCATCCTGTCATTTTCCACATCCCCATTGTAATTATTTAAAATCCTTATGCTTGAAGACGAGTTTTTCTCCCTCCCAACCCAAATTCTATTTTCGGAGTAGACTTGTAATTGTGTGTTTGTTAATATAGCTGTCTGTTGCCATGAACAAAGTGAGGTAACCACTTTTCTATTACAGCTTAGCCACAGAGTTAAGGACTGTAAAACAGCTAGCACTTACTTAAATGTACCATTTTTTTTTTTGTTTGCTTTATATTTTTTTATTTTGTTCTCCTATCAATCCAAACAATATTTAGGGTAAATAACTGATATGAACTAACTTGTATTTTGATAATCTGGAGTTATTCCTAGTGTTACAGTTTGTATGTGACTTTTGTATTTGATATTCAGTGCTCAAAAGTTCTCCATTTAAAACTTGGCAAGAATTTTCCTGGAAGCAAATTGAGAATTAATGTGTATGAAACATTTTTTAAATGTCTTATTTTCTATCTCAGTATTATTTGCTAAGAAAACATTCACATGATTACAGATTGTGTTATATTGTAGCATCCAGTGCTCAAAATGTTTATAGTATTGATTTATATTTATGCACTTTCAAAACCTTACAGTCTATATAGATCACTGTAATTAATTTTATTAATTTACTATCATTGCTAAGGTTTATACTGCTATTACAGTTTCTTCTAATTCTGGTATTTTTGACCATCTGTCTTAAACTCTTAGAGTATTTTTTAATAATTTGTATATCCCAGAATGGATGAATGATTTTAAAACATGAGACAGATTCATAATAAGAACCATAATGGCTACCTTGAAGTTAGCAAGTTACGGCAGTATGTCTGTGACAGTTCAGAGCAGTCAAAGTTTGGGCTCAGAACATTATAATCTTCAGTACCTTACATCCGTAACAAACGCATTATTTATAACTTGAAACTAACAGTTTCAACAAAGCTGAAGATTAACACAGAATCACCAACAGGAGCATGGAGAGGAGCATGAGATTTATAATATGTAATGATATTTTTTTTGAAAGGCTATTTCAGGCATTCCTGCCCTAAAACCAGCAGCATTAAAAACCATGAAAAAAAAATGTATAATTCATACCAGATGTATTTTGTTGATTTCTGTCATGATGAGATTTCTCCATTGCTTTAGAGTAGATACTTGTTCAGAAGCCACATTACACATCATTTTCTTTTTGCCGCATAATGACGTTCATTTTATATGGTAAAAATGTAAAAAAAAATGTTTGTTGCATGCTGAACAAAAGACAGTTAAGCCTTAGGATAGAGGTACCTCACCCTGATCACCCTGTAAAGAGGGAAAAAAGAAGATTTAAATATAAATATTTTTAAAAAGAACAGTACAAAATTAATGAACTATGTGGAGATAAGTTTTGCCAAGTTATTTAGTTTCTGTGAGTGTATAAAAATACATTTGCATTTTGTCAAGAAATCAGAAAAGCTGGACTAAGCAATCCCAGCACTGCTGAATGGAGAATTCAGCAATTCGAGGGTCCCAGGGCAAAAACTGAAACACACAAAAGTTGAAGCTATGTCTTTCCAGACATTGGCAAGTGTGTTAATCTCAGTGTATTTGTTGCTGTCTTTCTCTCGTCTCAACAGGCTACTTCAGTCGTAGCAGAAGCCACAGCTTCACTCACTGCATAGAGAATTCCAACTCTTTCCTCCCTGGTTTCAGTGCAGACATAAGCCACATTACCCACATTACAACTGAAAATAAAAATCAAGCTGGGATATCTTACAGAGTGATTTGGAATTTAGCAGATTACAGTGACAGTTTTTTGGTTATGCATCAACTCAGGAAATGTTTCCTGCTGAAGATTTTGCATAAGCATATTTGAACACATGCTTAATTTTAAGTATTAAATGCTTATTTTAAGTATTTGTCCAGGAGATTTTAAAAATCAGTATCTTGCCCTCTGACTGAAAAGGTTGTTTTTTGGGGTTTTTTTGGTGTTTTTTTTTTCCCCACAAACTTTATAGTATTACCAGGTGAGGCAAACTCCACCATTCTGTGCCAGCATTCACCATACTTTTAGCTCACTTCACTTACATTTGTGTACTACCATGACACTGGAAAATATTGATAATGTAGCACCAGAAAGAAATATTTACCATTAGCACTGTTCTCTTTGGTTGTGTCTTTTTACTGACCTATGATTCTGTCACACATGCATGCAGAGCATTGGATTGTAAGTTGCGAAGGAGGGATTCAGTAGAGTCAAGCCTTTAACTCATTTTATGATGGTGACCAGGGCACTGACAAGTATCCTGGCTTAAAATTAATGGGGTTGTCTGCTTTAAAGTGATTTAAAAGTTCTAAGTGGAAAATTCCATGCAGGGACATAGTAGTTATGAATTAGTTTTGTTGTCCTGTTTGATAGCCAGAACACCAGAATGAACAAATGCTTCAGATTTGGTTGTCATTAACGAACGTTTTCACAGCCTGGCAGAAAACACAACACCTTATTATCATTATCTGATATTTTTACAATGCATAAAGTGTACTTGCCTTTTATTAATACATAATAAATGCACCTGCACAGAAGCTAGTAAGTGTTTGGCAGGTATGAATAATAATCTTATCTTAAAGCCATTTAGAATAGGTGTAAAGCTTGTAGCTATATGCCTGATGTTTGTTTCCTCATTAGCAGAGATGATTTGAAAGGCAGATGTTCTTCTTGAAAATCTGTGGTACACCTCTAAACTCCCATATTGTTTGTACCTACAGAAGAAATTAGAACTTCCTCCTATTGTCTTTGTCGTATGTCCCATCGTCCCTAACTGACGCATATTGTATAGTCTACTCATTTCAAACAAGGTTATGGCGTTTTCAAGATGAAACTGTTTCTAAAACTAAAAAATGGCCAAAATCCAAAGATTATTATCGCCTCATCCATTCCTTGCAATGTTGCATGAGAGAATTTTCCATATCACAGGCACACTTTCCGTAGTCTTTTCTTTGATTTCACACTAGAAAAAGATGTTATTGTGGCACTTTGTTACAATTACCTTTAAAACAATTTTTTTTTAAAAAGGGTGTTGTTATTCAATGGCTGTGATATTTTGAATGTTTTAAGTATCATTAGAGCTGAAAATCATATATTATATTCTGATCTTGGTGTTCAAAGAAATCATATGTGAAAATAATTATGTTAAGTTTGGGATGAAGACAGGGAATGTCCCAGCTTTTTACATAAGAAATCAGTTTTTTAGGAGACCATGTATAGCAATGTTGAAGGGAAGATCCTAGCTAGCTTTACTCTAACCATATCAATTCAACTCTTAGTTTATCACAAAGAAACTATTTTCTTTAAAAAAATAATTGTGCTAATTGCCAGGAAATATAAATATTTGGGTGCATAGAAAATTTTACAAGTAAGTTAAATGAGAATGAGAAGGCCAGCTGTATATAGAATTGCTAAGTTTTTGATTGATGATCATTCAGGCATTCTCTCCACCTTTGTAACAATACCAAAATAAGAATGTAGCCAAAACAATTGTGATTAATGTATTTTTATTCTGAAGGGAAATAGCGTTTTTATGAACCATAGAATTAGCCAATGGAGTCTATTGCCATAGCTGTCCCAGAATACAGTACGCTGTTTTTTCTCAACACTGGATTAGACATTTATTGATGTGTAAAATAATGTTTGCAATTACATTATATCTGCAGGATAAAAATTATCACAGTTACAGCCTTTATTTTTTAGGTCATCAACCAATCACTAATTCAATAATTCTAGTAGTTTTGCAAGAGGGAACTTAGTTTGGGGGCATACTACTCTATATTTATCAATAATGCAGTTTTCATGGACTTTTTGATGTCGTAAGATAGAAAAAGGGACCACACAGCAGTATTATGAATGTGTAGACCTCGAGTTGTTTTGGTTTTTAATTCTCTCCTTTTCGTGGACCATATAGTATATATATTATATCATCTTCAGTTTGTGGTGGGTGTATTCCAAGTACTAATGTTAGGAATAATACATACACATATTTGTGAGAACATCTTATCTGAGTACTGGAGTAGGTTGCCCAGGTAGGTTGCAGAGTCTACCTCTTTAGAGGTACTCAGAATGCATCAAGACATAGTCCTGGGCAACTGGCTCTAGGTGGCTCTGAGCAGGAGGGTTGGACATGGTGACCTCCAGTGGTTCCTTCCAACCTCAACCATTCTGTGACTCTGTAACTCTGTAAGACAAGTAATCCAGTAGTTCTAATGTCTGAAATTCTAACTAGTAGTGACAGTGGCTTTACAGCTATTTTCTTCAGTCTAGCTCTAACCAACTTTTGCTTGCCACAGGTTTAGCTGCTATATACTGTCCATGCAAAAATTACCTTGAAAGGATTCCAAAATCAAGAACTATATTTATGGTTGGGAAACCAGTTTGGGATTTTTCCCCAAGACTTAGAAATGTTAAGTCAAATGAAAAAAAAAAAAGGAATCGTATTTAAATTTGTGTTCTCAACTCTTAATGTAATTGCATTCTCCACTCCTTTTCAGGGTACGCAATGATTTTGACGTGCTTACAAACCGGTTGATTGGAAGCCATGGCTATTGTACTCAGGTAGGTTAAACATGTGGTCTTTGGGGATGTCATACACCTCTGCTTGCAGAACTGTGAACTGGCCTCTGGAAAGAGATGGCATTTTTTATTTTAAGTTTCTAATGTTCTTCGTTTTTCCCATAATGTCAAGCACCTTCATCCTTTGTTCTTTTTTCTTTTTTGTGTTTTGGTATGTCATTGGCTTTTCTTTCAGAGCCTCTGCTTTTTGGCATGGTTTTCTGGTCCATGTGTGTCTGTACCTGTATGTGCATGTGCTCATACTCCTCTCATCCTCCTCTTTTGTACTCCTTAGTTGATTTCAGTGCTGAGATGCCACTGAGACTGCAAACTGTGATTCCTTCCTGCCATTTCAGAAAGGTGACTGAGATTGCATGCCGGATAGTACAGCTCCTCTGTAAATGGTCATTTCCCAGCTAACTGCTACTTCAAACTGGAGATGATGACTTATTGATGTGTCTAAAAGACATGTGGTGCATGTTCTTCTCTTCTACTGTTGCTAGAAGACTTTTAGACTGTGATTACACAGTCATTTGTCAAGAAGGTGGTGGAACGTCACTGGCAGATTAGGTGTCCTAAAAACATCAGTAAGAACCTATAAACTTTGGGGTGTCCTTCAGGAGAAACATGGGGCTATCATGTGTGCAGTATTTTTAAAATCATACATCAAGTCCAAACTGGCAATACCATTGTTATTCATGTCTTTGGATAATTTGGACTATTTTTTTCTGGAAACATTCTTGTTATTTCCCATCATGTTTCTTGACATATGTTATTTATTAATAGCGTGTTCATTGCTGTAGCACATTCTGCTGCTAGATGTTGTTACATGCTGTTACATCCTAGCTAGCCCTTGTGGGATCTTACAGGGAGCAACTTGTCTAATATCTCTGTTCCTTAAACTTTACACACACTTGCAAAGGCACATGCACACCCCTCCACCCTCTCACACGTATTTAAACACTGACACACCTGTACTTCTAGTTCAATTGGAGAAGAAGTAATCAACAATCTGCTATAGTAAGTAGGAGTATGTTAGTGATGCGAAGCAGATGTGAAGCCATACGGGTGAATGTCTTACTGAATGAGACTTAAGTTCATCCAGAAGTAATCAGTGAGAAAGAAATAATCTTTTAACACATCTTGTCCAACATAGAAAATTCATCACTAAGCACATGCAGAATATCAGATAGTACTGTATAGGCTATTAATTTAGATCATTCATGCTGTAGCTTTAATTGTAGAGCAAAAGGGACACCAAAATGTTTGAATTTTTTAAAAAAAAACAACACTCAGAAAGTTGAGAGCAGTCTGCCTCTGGAAAGATGAACATTGAAAACTCCGCTAATATTTTCTCATTTTACTTTGGGAGTAGACTTTACCTAAAATTTCAGGGGAAAAAAATATCTGTAAGCAATCCTAATCCTTAGCCTAAATTTAAAGCCACCACATAAATTAAAGGCCAGGTGCATGTGTAACTATTAGTCCTGACTTAATCTTCTACTGATACCTGGTAGAGACAAGACATTTACTCTGATTTGCTTATTTGTTTGTTTTTCAACATGTCACAAACAGGAATTGGTGAACTTGCTTTTGACTGGCAAAGCTGTGTCCAATGTTTTCAACAATGTGATAGAGCTGGACTCTGGAAATGGCAATATCACAATTTTGAAAGGTATCACAAGCCGCAGTGATATTGGTTTGCTGTCGCTCTTTGAGCACTATGATGTTTGTCAGGTATGCTTTCTATTATTTTGATTTTAATTAAAAGTGAAACAATTACATTTTAAATGAGCTTGGAGTGAGTATATCAGCTAACAAATTATGGGCTTGACTCAGTTGCTCACTCAGAGGCATCTAGTGCTGGTTTAGGGTGTGGTCACCCTTCTGGATGTTGGTTCTGTGTTACTACTGCCACCCCTTGGTGAATGACTTGAGTGGTCTATAGCTTCTCAAATCATACATGCCGGTATCATTTTTTAACTAATCTCCTGAAGAAGGAGTCAGCTTAAACTAACACTGCTATTGAAGTGGCTGCCATAGAGATCTGTATAGGTGAACTAGGGACTGCTCAGTGCAGTCTGTGGAGCTGAAAGCTGCTCAGCTGACTAAACATAATTATGTGCTCTAAGCTGAACACTCTGCCTTGACTGTATTCACTAGATCTCCACTGATTATAGTGGAGTTGAGACACCCAGCGCACATTTGGGCACCCATGTCTTAATCATGTATATGTAAGCAGCTGAATCTGGAGCAGAAACTCACCCTAAGTATTTAGTTTTCCGCCATTTCCTGTGTCATGTGGGACCAGATTGATTGAATCCTCTACTCTATGCTGTAATGGTGGTCATATTGTATTAACAGTTAAAAAAAAGGGGGAGGGGAGGCAATTAAAATATGTGTCAATATAATGGGAATTGTTTTTAGCATGTCTTTGAAATTAGTATTTTAATTATAGAAATCTTGAAAATTAAAAGGTAGATTAAACGTTTTAAATATTGACAGCCATTAATTTACCTCTGGAAAAACTCGTATAAGGATTTCAATGGTTCTCCATCAACAGACATTGTTATCAAGATTGACATCTTTCCAAAAGACATGTTCTTAAACAGGCAATCTTGTGTTTGATGCAAGGGTATTATTTGAAGTTCTCTTGCTTGTGTTAGATGCTAGATTAGATAATTGTAACAGTCCCATTTGGATTTGCAGTCAGTGCCTCTATAAAAATTTGAAAGTGATTAGCAAAGAATTTGTACTGATAATATAAATGTGTGACTGAAAGCAAAGCTTGATTTTAACTGTTTTCCGTACGGCTAAAGTCACTTATGTTTTTCTGCTACTGACAAATTATAATTTTTGTTATTCTTAACTAATGCAGCCTTTTATTCACAAGATTATAACAAGGCTTAAATTCAGTCAAGGCAGTGTATCAGTGTATCCAAATCAGATTAATTTGGAACAAACTGGAATAAAAATAAATTAGCTTCTGTGTCTAGTTCAAGTTCCTTGTTCTTTTCTATGAACAATGTAACATTTAAAACCTAAAAAAAAAATAATGGTTATGCACCACGGTAGCATTTTTTTCATTTTCTTGTGAGAAAAATGACATCTAAGTAGCAAAATGGTAAGTTAGGTCAGTACAGGCAGGAGCTATTTCTTTCCCATTTTCCCTCTAAAAATAAAAGTTACTCAGAGAATCAGACACCCTCTTCCACTTATTCTGCAAATTATACAGTGAGGGGGGTCTGCTTCTTCTACTGCTGTGCTCTTACATGAGCTGGACCCACAGGCAGTGATCTGTTTTCCAAGCCAGTGACTCTTAATCTGTTACAGAAACTCCAGTAGACGTAGTTTCCTGCATCTGCAAGTTCTCTGCATTTCAGTTTGTATGTCTCAGCTCATGCTGGAGTACTGCCTTAGGGCTGGGACAGAAGTCAGATTCTGGTGGCCTTTGGTCTCAAGTCATTGGAGTCTCCACAGTGGCTTTTTAGCATTAGAGGCCAGATTCTGCTTTCTGTTACAAAGATATAAGTTTAGAACAATTTAGAAAACATAAATGTCACTGATAGTTTGCCGTAATGAAACTGAGAATAGCATCTGGCTGTAAGTCTTTCAAACTGACTCTTTTCTTCCTCTCAGTGTTTCGGTAAGTTGTTTCAGCATCCAGTTACATTGTGGCTCTGAGGATGGTAACAGAAACCAGTCATTTTGTCGTTTTTGTTTGTTGATTTTTTTTTGTTTTGGTTTGGGTTTTTTGTTTCCAGGAGTAAGAAAATCCTGAGAATGATATATGGTGAATCATAGACATTAGAGTTGGAAAACTCCCTTTAGGTCATATCCAGCCAGCCTCTCAGGGGATAATTCAGGATATTTTTATGTCATGTTATATGGCAAGCTTTCTTTAAAAAATATGTATCCATGAAGTTCCTGCATTTCTGTTTAGCTGTCCATTTATTAAGTGATTGTTGTACATATAACAGTGATCTTACCTTTTTTCTTACACATCTCTAAAATATGAGAAAGTGCAAATACAGATTTGCAGGTACCTGCAAATATGGAGATTTTAATATCTACTATACAGTTTGTGCTTCAAATATACTAATATGAAATCTGACTGTTCATTTACTTAGTTTCCTCTGGTTATCATTCTTACTTCTAATCCAGCTTGCCGCCTAAACAATTCATCCCCATCCGCTAGACATCTGCAAGCTGATGTAACAGTTCCTCCCTTTTTCATCAGCACATCCTGTCCACCGCTTATTTTTATTGCTCTGCTCTAGATTTCTTCCAACTTACAAATGCATTTAGGAAGATATATGGAAGATTACAGGCTAGATTCAGTAAATCCACATAGAGAAAGATTTCTATACCATTTTATCTCTCTTGTCTAATTATGTGGAATATTTGTATATAATCCACAATTTCCTTGGTACGTCTTCTGAGTTGAATATATCATGAGGGCATGAGAACTGAATTAATCCTTATGTCAAACTTTGGCAGTAGCACAAGTCAAAACAATATGATTAGCCACTTCTTCTCCAGTGATTACCTGAAGAACCCCTCTGTTTCTGATTTATTAATCCCTTTCACTGGATCATGCTGAATGTGTTATCTTTGCTGATTAGAAAAATGTGTGTTTCATGTAATTTGTCTGGAACTATTATGTCTAATCATCACTCCTAAGATATCACCATACTCAGTATGTTTTTGGTAATGTAATTACTTGTTGCGAATTTTGTCACAGTGACAAATGGATTTATTCAATCTATTCCATATGCAAACATTTAGTTCTGTATTTGAATGCAAAAAACCTAAAAGTCCAATTCTGTTCCTTTTTCGTAGGCAAGTTACACATCTTTGGATTTCTTTTGTTTGTGCTAAGCCCATATTTAAGCTATATTATTTCCATCTGTTTTACATATTAACTAAGATGCTTAAATTCAGATTTTATGTTTCCTGAGATTTCTGTAGAGCTCCGAAAAAAATAGAAACATTTCCAAAATCTGGTCAGTCCACATAAAATTGGTTTTCCAGAGGTTTTCCTCTGTTTGCTGGCGTGCAGCATGCAGTAGTTCAGCAGTAGTTTCAGAAAAGTGGAGTCGTTTCTGCAGCAGGGACAAGACCTCAGAGAAAGGGGTGAGGCACAGAAGTGGGCAGGGCCAATTATAGCAGTTGCGAGTGAGAAAGTCCCTGCATTTGGATCAGAGTCTTTGGCTTATATGTCACATTAAAATTGCAGGTGAAAAAACCTGGAATGATGAAAGTTGTCAGAACTTACTGTGATGTTAAAAATAGAAACAGATGGAAACACATGCTACTTGTATTTATACCAGATCATTTAAGACACTAACAGTGACAAAAGGGAAAAATAATCTGCATTCTCATCTGAAAAATTTAGAAAATACTCTTTTTTTTTATTATTAATGATGATAATGATGATAATAATGATAACAATAGCTAACATTTGTGTGTCGTTTCCTATGAATAGATCTGTGCTTCACAAAAGAGGCAAGTATCATTACCATTTTACAGGGGGGTAACTGACAAACAAAAGTCAAAGTGTCATCCCAGCAAGTCATCCAATAAGCTAGTGGCTAAACTGGGAAGAGAATACGGGTCTTCTGAATCTGTTATTCTGAAGTAAGTAGGGTACTGGCTGATGAATTTGGCCATCCTTCTGAAATGCTTTTTGAAATCACTTTAGGTATGTGCTGTTGTACGTGAAGTAGTGGAAGTATTCAAGGTTACTTTTGAACCTTATCACTGATTCTTCTTTGTCTTCACTGATTCTCTCCTGCTTTCAACCTGACCTGCTATGGTAGTTAAACCTACTATTATCTGACCTCCCAAACTTACCCTACTCTGATTCCTGACAATGTCCAAGTTTCTGCCTGAGCTGTCAGCATTTCAAGAGACTGATGCTTTATAGTTTTTGCAGTTCTGAAGATGGAGAGAGAATGTGGCATTGGCAAAGAATTTATCCTCATTTTTCCAATTTCTTTTCAAAAAAAGGGACAAACATAAACAAACAGAATTTATGCATTAAAATTCCACAGATGGGAAATATTATCTTTGGTCCTTTTGATGCAACCAGCACACTCTGTGCTATAACAAGCCCTACTTGAATTATTAAATCCAGCACACATGCTCTGTCTTCTGGCACCTCACCTGTTTATTTGCCCTGTGGAACGTCCTTCCTATAACCTTTTTTGGTGGGAAGTATGTCTGCTAAACAGGCATCTTTCTCAGTCAGATGGACTGGATTCAAGCTAGGTCATTGGTGGGGTTGCAGAAGGGAGAGGTTTAGAAAGAGGGTTTTAACCAACTCGCTTAAGGAACCAACAACAAAAATATGCGTGTGCAAAATGGAAACTGATGGTTGGTTTTAATTTCCCACTTATTTTTCAATAATGGGTGTGTGGTAAATATTGTGCTGTGTAGATGCATTCAGCAAGGGACCCTGCTCTTTATGCAAGACATTTTTGATCACCACTGTGGGCAAAAATACGTGATGCATACAAATTTGACTGAAACAAGGCTGACAAAGCATTGCCCATTTAAAAAGTCTGTTCTTCATCCCTTGTTTTTACATCTCCCTTTCTAGCCTGAAACCAAAATTTTGTTTAATGAAGTCCTATTGTCCTCCTAGTCGTCTGTGGACAATTATTTTCCCAGAGGCCAGTCACTGTTGCTGGAATATTGGCATTGATTTCTTGTCAACATCCTTACAAATAAAATAGAATCACAAAGTTTTTATTCAAGACAATAAGAATAACAAACCCCACATGTTTAAAAGAGTTCTGCATGCTTTGCAAACAGACAAAATAGAAAATGAAAAGTCAAATATTTTCCACATGTCTCTCTAGATTACAAATACCTACGTGTGGATCTGTATTTCTCCCATCTAATTTTAAGTCTTTTATAGGTTGCTTAGCTGAGTCCAGCCAACTCCCTTTATAGCTTATGAACAGGGGGGCGTCTAAATTTCTAACAAGACCTATCTTTTCCTTGTTTGATTTTATAGACAGCCAAATCCTAGGGGCCAACCTAAGTTAGAGGGCCTAGAAACAGGTGCTGAAGAGTTAAGTGGACTGAATCTTGACCTATCTTTGTCATTGCAGTGAAGCAATTTACTGAAGTGAATTATAAAGTCCTTCATGTTTGTTAAGGGAATGGCAAAGTGCTGAAGTCTGAATGAGTGTCTGAATGTCTCTCAACATTTCTCCAACTTGATGGGACGTACCAGAAAAGCAGCAGAATGGGACATGGATCGGTAAAAGATCCTGAGGCTACTTAGTACCCTGAGATCTTTCTGCCTTGCCACAGCAGCATAAAAGAACGTTAATCAAAAGCCAGTGCTTTCCCAGAGTCTTTAGTTAGGGTTGAACACACGCTTCTTTCTATTCTTCTTCATTAATGTTGCCCTTTTCTCTCCCGTCCTCCCCTGCCCCCACATTCATTATCAGAAAGATTTCCTTTTCTACAACAAGAAGGATTCAAAGCTGCAGAGAAATTATCTAAGGCTGTCACACAGCATTAAGTCATTAAGTTATGCATAGTCTGAATAATAAATTTTATGAACATTAATTTTATTTTTTTAATCTCATTGAAATCAAGTACATGTCAATGGCATTAACTTTACCCTCACAGTGTTCCTTTAACTAGATGCAAATATAATAGTATTGTGGCTGACCTGATATTTTAATACTGCTGGTCAAATAGGTGAACTGAGTCAGTGGTGTTCTTGACCATCCAAGGATATCTGTTTTTACACCGTTGACACTTCAGTGTCAATGTTCACTGTTGGAACATTGTTTAATATTAATTCAGTAAAGGTCATTGCAATTGTGGGGAGAAAACATTGACAGAATAAACAATACGCTGTGGCCTTTACCTGTGAAAGCTTTGTAGTTATCCTTTTGTCTGTCAATCCTACTGGTTCAGTACAATTAGAAATCACACAGTTTGGCAGAACCCAGACCTTTGTGGAATCACATGGGTCTCAGTACTGTATTGTATAATTACTGTGGAAAATAAGCATCTGTTGTATTCATGCAGGCAAACATAAAGCAAGAAATAACTGAATCTAATTTTAATTAAAAGAAAAAAGTCCAACAAGCAAGGAAGTGAAATTACAGTAAGTAATAATAAAACTCTTGGAGAAAAATGGCATCACACTAGCCATATAAAGTGATCCCCCCTGGTTTTGATATAATCTTTTCTTCTTTAAATCATAGCCACTGTATAGAAGTGATAATCTAATGTTCATTTCTGTTCAAGGTAATGGAGACGAAGAAACACAGTATCTGCGTTACATTTCTTGTTTGTTTCTTTTGATATACACATGGCAAAAAATAGCCTGTTCAATGACAAAAGACAAATGGTGAAGTACCATAAACTCATTCTGGCAGATACCTTAGAATAATTCTCCAGTAATAAATATTTGTCTGTAGATTTAATTTCACTATTGTGCAAATACACACTGAAGTCAGATGTGGAAAAAGACCACCCGGAGTGTTGAAAATGAACCATTTAAAGGTGCTTGCTTTTGAAAGGTTGACATTTTCCGAACTTGAGAACTGTGTCCCTGAAATTTATGAGCATTCTTAAGGGATTTGTAAGGGAAAGAATCAGGGTTAGTGAAGTCTCCATAGGAATTAAAAACATGCAGCACAAAAAGACACCTAATTCATTCTCCTCCTCTTTCCTTTTTTTTTTTTTTTTCCTGAAGGTTAATAATCATGTTTGAAAACAAATATTTGCATTATTACTTTTTAATGTACTATGATACTGCAAGCAGAAAAAAAAACACCTCAAAAACCAAAAGGAATTCTATTTTTGTTTTGCAAAGAAGAAATACAGCTGTTGAGCCCTTTACAAAAATACTAATATTTAATAGAATAGATTCAAGTTACATATCCCTGATTTGCTTTTGGAAATCAGAGCCAGCATTGCACTCACAGGGCAGCGTGCAACAGCTGGAAGGAAGGGCCCCATTCTCTGGCAAGCGCTTGTTGGATAACACACACTCTGAGTTTGAAGGGTTTCATGACCAGTCAGAACTGATGTTCATGCTTGTTCCTCCCTGTTCTGCTTCAAGGTCCTGTTATATTCCAGGATCACTACCACCAGCCAGCCTGGCCCGTCAATTGAAGAAGTGCTCACCACTCACCAGCTGGACTAGTTAAATGAGAGCATGCTTTTAGTCTACTCAACAATTGATGCTTCAAGAAGAAGGCAAAAGAATCCTCACAATGAGGATCGTTCTTACTTTGCCAGTAGCATGGTTCCATATTATATTTTGTAGAAAAAATTTAGACATGATTTGAGGAATGCAGTGGGAGAGAGAATTTCCATATAGGAAGTCTAAACAAAGAAATATGGGGGATATGAAGGAATTTTAACCTTATGGATAAAACCCATTCCATGCTATTCTCATCCGGAGTGCAGGAATAACCTGAGGTTTCTGGAGAGCCACAAGCCCCTGGAAGGTGATGGTAATGGGACAGAGTGGCCGGTTGTTTTGAGAAGCAGACCTGCAGTGACCAGCCAACAGCTGGAACAGAACTTGATGTTAAAGGCAGCAGCCAATCCTTGACTAGAATAATTGATGTAAATGAAACGAAGACTTCCCGCTTTTTATGGGAGATGAGGATTTGAACTGAAATGTTTTTAGATTCTCATTATTGTCTTAAAGTTCATGTCCTCGCCTTCTTCTACAAGCATTGTAATTGAAAACTATATGTTTAGAGGACGTTCCTGCAGACCTTACTCATCTGAACAATTTGTCCTGACTTCAATAAGAGTGTTCATGTGTGTAAGAATTGGAGTGGATGTGTGCTTTGAAACACTGTTGTATCTCTCTAATCTTGTTTTGTCAAACATTGTTTGGTGAAGCTTGGAAGTTACTTTAGCAGACATACGTAGGAAGAACACATTTTTAGAAGACTGGATGTTCCTTTTTGGCTTTGATATATCTGCATATTAAAATATGGATGTTTGTGAGACTGAATCTTTTCATCCGGATCCCTCTAATTTGCCATCTTTTATTGCATCTGTGTGTTTCCCTTTGTGGTAACTCCTGTTATGAGTATTTTTGTGAGCTTCTAAAAAAATTCTTTACTTTTAAGACAAGAATTTACATAAAAACCCAAAACTGTTTTATAAAAGGCTGTTATAAATAGATATTAGTGAAGTAATGAGTCAGGGAACAGTCACTTAATTAGCTAGAGACTTGTTATATAAGCAGAAATTCTCATTGGGGAATATAATTGAGTTTGTACTCATGTAACACTTCAGATATAAATTCTAAATCTCAAGAATAAAAACACCACACACTACTTATCACTTAGTTTAGATGCTGTTTTAGATGCTGTTTAGATTTTTAATTAAAATAGCATATATGTTGGCTTCTGCCTTTTAGCAGTATATTTGATGCACTTGTGTGCCCAAAATGAAGAACTGAGGAATGGACTGCAGAAGCTGTAGCTGTGAATCTATATCTAGAAAGCATGCACAAGAATTTTTCTGTTAAAAATCTTCCCGTTTCCACTAGTACCCATGGCATATGCTGAGCCATTATTTAAATCCCATAGTGGTAAAGGTAGAAGTTGCAATAGAGTAGATGATTTCTGTAGATTATATCACCATATTACTATGCGAACCTTTTCAAAACTACCTGAGCCCCTAAACTAGCAGTTTCTTTGATCCATGTGTCTGTTTTACGGAGGCAGAAACTGATCTCGTATTTCTCTGTGCATATATTTGCACACTTGGCTGCTATTCCTTGTTTTGCAGATTAGTAGCATACCAGCAGTGCAATATCTGTTTAGCAAAGGATATGCAGAACTGGTGATAAAGATGATTATACACGGCATCCTGCATGGTAGTGATTCTGTCTATTATATGAATAATAAGCAGAGCTGTTGTCAGAAACATTCCACTGAAAGCAAACAGTTTGATTTTGTTTTTTATTTTCCCTGAGCGATTTATTAAAGATACAAACCCCAACAATTCAGTGGGAGAAAAAACAGTATTATTTTAAACTTGGCATACAGCTTCAGTGACAGGAATATAGCTAATCATAAGTATCTATTGTAGCTGAATATTAAAATCCTAGCTGAGAGAAATTAGATTTCTTTGCTACATTAATTAATTGCTACATTAAGCAATCTAATCACTATTTTTACTGTATTATTTACTACCGAAGGTGCTAATATCATTAGCTGATACTGCAGTTTTAAAGCAGCAGGATGCAGTAGGAGAATGGTATCTGTCTCAGAACACATTAGTGTGAGGTGAAGAAAATAACTACAAGATATTCAATGACCTCAGGGGATGCAGAGAACTGTGACTCATTTTATATCAGTATATATATAAAGTTTCAAAACCATAGATATACTCTCTCAGGTATTAAAGCATATATATGTCTACCTTAAAACATAAATTCCATGACAAATAATAGCTACGAGCCTCAATTCTGTGCTAGACTTGAACCCGAAAGACTATGGGGTGAAGCAGCATTTAAAAAATTGCTAAACTGATAAATGAATACACATATAGAGAAAAGTAATTACAAATCCAAAGAATTGCTATAGTAGCCTACATTTTAAGCATCTGGTAGAGTTAAGAAAAATACTTCAAATCTTATTTCAGTTGGAAGGGACCTACAATGATCATCTAGTACTCTGCTAATAGCTCCCTGAATAGCTTAAAGTTCACTCTCCTGAAATCCAGTGTAGCAACTTTGCTGTCCTTTTTTCTCATTACACTGAAAATTTTAAACTCAACCATTTCATGATCATTATGGCCAAGACATCCACCTTTAAGAATAGTGAATCAAAACAAGTGCTTCTGTTATTGCTTTCTTCTAGTAGCTGAGAACATTTTACATGTCTGGGCTATGAAGCTAGAAGAAGATGCTAAAGTGAAGGGAATGTGTTATATTCTTAATCCAATAAAAGATTTTGGGTTCAGTTTAATTGCTCACACAGGGATGTCTCATGTCATTTGAGATACTATGAAGTCTCCTGCCTGGCTTCCAGGTACTGTCCCATAAGAGCATGGTCTCCCATTGATCTCATGCAATATTCCTGACCTAAACTCACTGTGATTTTATAGCTGTTGCAGAGAACAGGATTCCTTTTGGTTCTGATCATCAGGGATATGATCTTTTTGCTGTAAGGTTACTACAGCTGGATTTCATTAACTGCCTACAACTCAGGGCTAGATGCTTGCTTGCTGTGTTCCATGATTTACCAGACCTATCCTGACCTGCTTCATCAGCAGTGTATAATGAGTATTTATTAATGTTTGTGCATGATAATAAATGGATTGTTTCTCCCCCTGCTCCCCATGATTTTCTAATCTTTTGTATCTTCCCTTTAGGTTGGTTGTTACTTGAAGACCCCTAAATACCCGATTTGGTTGGTATGCAGTGAAAGCCACTTCAGTGTGCTTTTTTGTTTGGAAAAGGATTTACTAGGTGACTGGAAAACAGAGCGGAAATTTGATCTATATTATTATGATGGCTTGGCCAACCAGGAAGAAGAAATACGGTTAACAATTGGTATGTACAACTCAGTAAATCTGCGTTTAATCGCTGATGATGGCAACAGAAAAATCCATTAATACAAACAATGATGGTTTCAGGCATTAAAGATTAGTTGTGTGTCTGCTTCATAATTTTAATAAGTAGTTTTAATGATTAATTGGAAATTAGATTTCACAATGAAATTTTGAGGATAAGCTCCTGAAATGGTTAAATAGGAGCATGTGCTACCTTACAGAGACTGGTAGATCTTTCAGTCGTACTGATTTGCAAGGAGAAGATTGTGGTTTGGTGTCTTCATGCTCCCAGGGCTATAAGCCATATTTAACTACTCCCATTCTTCCTCACATCTTCTCACATAATTTCTGTAGGCAGAAAGTGCAAGTCTTCTGTTCCTCAACCCTACATGTCTGTAGTAAAATGAGCAGAAATGGTGAGGAAGCATGAAATCCTTGCCTCCAACAGCAGCTACTTCAGAATATGACGGTAATCCGCTAAGAAAGCCTAGCCTCTTACCTGCTTGTAAGCATACCTGGAAACATGCAAAAGATCTTCTGACTTGTTACACTCATTCTTTCAGGAAACCATGCCAAATTATGCAGCTGCTTTTACAGTAATTATGTGTTTCTCCACCTGGAAGGCATTTGGACAAGAAGTGTTCTGATGCTTAGAAAGCTCCTACTTATTGCCATATTAAGACATTCTTGACCACTACATTTCTATTTGCTAATAATATCCTAGTTATCTTTTGTTTTCTTTCCTTCAATATATTTACACAATCTAATCAAATTCCTTCTCAATCTTAAGGAGCCACTCTATTGTAGTCCACTCTTTAAAAATAAGCTGTATTGCTTGTTTGCACCTACATTCTGGTTCTTGGACAGGATGATTTATACATGGGTGTTGTATGTTCTAATTGAGTCAATGTGACAAAGATGTTTGTATGGTGTGAGTGCTGGGGGCTTTAGCATCTCAAAAGATTTGGTAGTAAATTTAATTGTCTTTCTGCCTGTTATTTATCCTCTTATTTTAATTAAAATCCCTGTCATTCTATTGCAGTGTTCATATTATATATTATCTCAAAATATGCTTAACTTTTACACTTCTAGAGTTGCCAGCTTGTTCCCACATGGTCTGTTGCAGATAAAAGATTTTTTGTGACACAGATGATACAGTTCAGCATAAGAATACAGAGATTAACATTTTTTCTATTGTGTTGTACAATGTAACATGTGGTCCAAAAAGAATGTCCTTATCTGTATCTGATGTACCTACATCATTAGTAAGTAAGGAATGTTTCCAAAATCCAGATCTACCAGGCACTCTGAGATCCCTGGATAAGCAAGTGCTCAGAGTATGTGAAAATTTTTCTTTACTGTTCAACTTGTCACGGCATATTTGTACATTTCTCCTCAAAAACTTGTATTGAGAGGTAGATATCTTTCTGTTGTGGCTGTAAGCTCTTCCAGGAATGTATCTTAGTAAATCTTTTGTTATCTATGAAATTCTGCAAAAGGCTGTAAAATGCAAATAGTTTCATCGTTCCAGGGAAATGCTTTCCTGGCTGTACAGTAATCCTTTGTTAGGTCTGGAGATATACTGAAACTACTTAATTCCAAAGGTAGCATTGATTATACATTTAAACCATGCATACAGTACCAGATGGAAATATCAAAATGCTAAATATTACTGGTATTTCCATTGTGGAAATATTAGCAAGCTATGATGGTTAGGCAGTGTTACCTAACCGGAGGTCCTGGATGCTGCATAGCCACATCTCACTGGTGCAGTTTAGCAAAGTCATTTGCTTTTCACTAGTAAGAAGGTAAATTCCTTGAAATGGGAATATTTTTTTATAATTAGGAAGATTACAATCAAGGTCACATTTCAGGAAACCTTGAAGAAATTACACTGGGCAAGAAAAGCAAGAAAGAGTAAGATTACATTTTAGGGGGAATGGCAATTGCCACTTATACTGAGAATTTGCCCTGCTTCTCATAACCTATGAAGATGAGAAATACGAAGTTTCTTCCTAAAAGCAGGCAATGCTTGCTAGTGAATTCAACATAATACCCTAAATAGGTAAAGGTTCTTCATTGTTTCCATTGGGATAGAAATTTCTGACAGGCAGGGAAGGACAACACGCCAGTGTATCTAAATCAATAACCCTCTGCATTTTATTCATCTTCTTTTGTTGGCTGTTTAGGGACTGAGTAGAGATTCTGGGATTTTTTTCTATGTCACAGAGACCACTTGTATTAAAGTGTGTTGTACTGTTCAGAGAGGTACTGATCTTCCTTTCTAATATATACAGTTAAACCCTACCTATGTAAACATTTAAAATATGGTGTCTCCAAGTAAAGATATAGGGAATTTTTGTACAATTGGTTTTAATAAATCATTCTTATATCTCACTGGTGCATATTTTCAACTCAGTTTCCTTTTAAAGGTGTTTTCAAAAAGCAGCTGAACAATTGCTAAAATGTATATAGCTGAGTTTCTCAGAAGATTCTTCCAGAGTCATGGTCACCATCCTCAGCCCCTTTGCAGATCCCATGGAAGGTAGCACAAGCAGGGAAATTAGCAGATGTTCAGATACTGGAGGCAGCTTCTAGGGAAGGCTGATGTATTGAATATGACACTTTCTTTCAGAATCCTTTTTTTGCAAGTTAAGATAAAATTGTTCCAATGTGCAAAAAAGTCTTCTAGAAAGGTAATTAATAAACCATAACTTCCTAAGGTTGCCGTTAAACTTATGAGCAGTGTTTCTTCTCTGGGTGATTGTCTGTTCAGTTTCCACTCTTCTGAACCTGTGCTCATTATGTGTCCTGAATAGCAAGTTTGTCTGTAACTGTGCTTGCACTTCATTTCTCACTACCCTTAGCTTAGGGTATAAGTGAAGATATAAGAGATCATATTCGTATCCTTCTTGTTGACTTCAAGATGGAAGAGTGTAACTTCAGTATTGCTTGCTCTAAATGAGTTGTCTGAAACACTTTATCACAATTTGTTAGTTAATTAACTTAGCTAAATGTTCTTTGCCTACTCATGTAAGATATACCTTTAGTGATATTTTTTCCTTATACCTTTGTATGAAATACCTCCATTCAAATCTCTTGGTTGGAAGAACTCAAGTATAAAAATGACAAAATTCAACAAGTTGGCAATGACAGGAAAAGGCAGCCATACCATTTGCCTATCCTGCTACCATTGCTGTAGTCAGGACAGTAGCTGTTGCTTCTCACTATGAGAAGATCCAGAATATCAGTATCAGGAATTCCTAGAGGAGTCCAAATACTTTTGGAGACCTTTAATGAACCTTTTTAAACTCTTCAATATTAGGATAAAAGCAGCCCTTTGAAAATGAAAAGATTCCTGTGTATCTCTAAGTTCCTGAGGATCTAGGAGAAAATTGCCAGAACTTTATGTACTTTTAAATGTTGTCCATTTCCTACTACTCCAGCCCTTACAGTCAATCAGATTTTTCTGCAAGTATTTATACCAACAAAATCAACAAGCAAGGGAGAGCCAGGTTCTCTCTTTGACATGAGGAAACCTGATATATCTGAGATTGGCAGCTGTGAATATAAGAGCAATTGCCTCCCATCCTGTCTAGGTCAGTCTCACAGAAGCAGACCCACATCCTACACCCCGTCTTGGCAGTGTTTGTTGCTCACAAACCACCCATTGGCTGGGTGACAGACAGAAAAGAAGAAAAAAATACGTTGTCTGCTGCAGTTTAAAATGTTTTACTCCAAAACAGGAAACAGCTGAGCAGACTGACATCCAAGCTGGTTGCAGGATGTTTTCTCCCTGGGAAGTTCAGCCACTACTTTCACTGTTGACAGATCCAGTGTCTGAGACAGTGACCTCTCTGTTTTCCCCAAAACAGTGCAATTGCCTCTCTGTCCTGAAAGAATGCTCACAGTCTGTGGTAGCTCTCTTATGTCCAGCTCAAAATCATCTTCTCCCATCTGTGCATTGCTTTCTCAACAGTCAAGGGACAGGTTATTTTTCCAGGGTGAAAGAATCTTAACCCAGTTTCGACTGGATTTAGGATTTCCTATTCAAGTGTAGGGCTTCCGCTGTCCTTGGTATTAGAGTAATAAAAATTGCTTTCTTTGTAATTATGACATCAGCTGCAAAATAAAAACCTCATTACAGCCCTCCACCATGTTTTTTCACTTTCTAATCTGAGATTTTCCTTGGAACTGTCTCTGTATTAGTAAACTAACTTGGGTCAGGGAATGAGTCTGAACACTGTCCCATGATCATCCTTACTGTTAAGTTGTCAGCGCAATTCTGGGCATGTTTCTAGCCCAAAACAAGTAATACTGGGCACAATCTGGGATTATTCTTAACAGTGTTTGCATTCAGTCTCCCCCTTTCAGCCTTTAGACTTCCACCACATGAACAAGCAGTAGACCATTAGCTGAAAGGGTTCCAGAAGCAAAGCAGTGACTGCCAGACTGTTCACTATAAGGTCAGCTATAAAGCCCCTGCTGTTTGCAAAGTTCCAGAATCACGGTGCACACTCTTGAGTGTTCCTGGCACTGTCTGTGTCCTCTCTGTTCAAGTGATGTGAACATGAGGTGATACTCAAGTGCCAGCAGTGCTCACTTTCCAGGGTATTTCAATCCAAAGTGGATACATGCCTGTTGTGCACTAGGAAATATACAGTGTGAGTGATAGTCTGTCACTTCCATGGGTGGAGTTCTAGAAGCTACTGTGGTATTCTGTATGAATAGAAATATGCTCCAGGCACTAATAATGTCTGATGTCTCTCTGCAGACACAACTCAGATGTGTGCTGAAGATAAAGAAAATGATCTTACTCCTCCACTTGAGCACTGCATTAGGACAAAGTAAGTGAAATTAAGGTTTTAATACAGATATATTCAGTTATTGAGATAAATAATAGATGTAAGGATGGAGTGTGATAAAAAACATTGCAGAAAGTAATCTTGCAAAATTACTGCTTAAAAATCAGAAAAGATCTTATAGGCCAGGCTGTGTTAATATGTACTACACATTTAAATGAGTATTGTTCTAGTTAACATCAAGCTGGCTAAGATGTTCAATTCATACATCACCAAGAACTGACTGAGCCAAATTCAGTTTGGGAGCACAATTTGATTTCAATAGATCTAAATTTAGATTCCTGAAAGTGATTGATTCCTGTTGTACAGGTATAATGAGAAAAGGAGAAAATTTCTTCAATCTTCATTAGTCTTTTCTGAAAAATGTAATTGCACTGGAGGACTTGGGTATGATTCTTGATGCACAAAGCCCTGTGCTCCGTGGTCTCAGTTTTCTTAAAGTTTCCATATGTCTCTGGGCAGCACAGAGTTTCTCAAGATCACAGGGCACTGAGTTTTGTGAAGTCATTCTTGACAGTTCTTAGGTCATATTTTCTCCTTAAATACAAGGCTAGTTCCTATCATGTTAGGATTTTCATGGCCATATTGAGGTCTATATGATATTAAATTACGGATTTTGAAGTAATTTATCCAAGACATACTCAAGTTAATGAGAATATTCTCGGTTTAATGAGACATGAAAGAAGCAAAATGGAGAAATTTAACTGGGTAGAAAAATCAGCTTTATATCAACACCAGCAGCACAACTTTGAAAACTGCTATCTGAATATCTTTGGAGGAAGAAGTAAAAGCCTCATTGTCAAAGACCGTAACATTTGCTAAATCAGCAAGCCAAGCAGCTTCAGATTTCTCTTGTAATTTCCCTCCTCTCCTTGCCACAATTTGTCCTGTCAAAAAACACCAAAAAAATAAGGACAGTGGCTGCCAAACAGTGTGTTCATGCAGGGCTGCCATTATAAAGTTACAGAAAAGTAGAAGAGGCATCCTGTAAGATGACAGCACTGACATTAGTCCAGGCTCCCTGTACTGTATTTTATTGATTACTCTGTTCCAGTGATACATAAGCATGACTAAAAACTAAAATAAATAATATATAGCCTCAGAAACCCACACAGTGGGGTGAATAATACATTCAACTACTTCAAGTTGCTGTAAGAACATCTTTCATTCTTGGCATTCCATCAAAGTTATACAGTTTTTGTAATGGTGATATTTGTTTATTTAAGTTCTCTGCTTTAATCTACTGGAGGAGTAAATTACCAGCAAATTCCAGTGTCAATTTATTTTGTTTGTACCATTCTCAGGACTGTCTGATTTACCCTGATCAGTCTGGCTCCTTGTTTTCAGTATTCTCCATTTGCTTTGAGAGTATTTATTTAAGCATGGCCTTGCTGCTAAGAGTTTTTCATGTTATATTTTCCCTTTTTGTTTTAGGAACTTTTTATTCCAACTATGAAACAATATATGAGGCAATGCAAAAACAAACCCAACTAACCAATATCTTAACAAATTGGAAGAAAGATAAAGAATGGTTTATATTATGCAACCATGGAAAACACTCCTTAACTAATTTTTAGTCAGGCAAGCAAGGAAACAACTGTTACTTATTTTGACCAAGCATTTTTGATGTAGCTTCTTATCAAACCTTTCTCATAAAAAAATGCAGGATAATTGCTCAGGCAGTGTGGGGAAATTCACAGTCTGAACAATCAACTAAGAAGATTAACTGTTGTTTCCAAATATTTACTGGGGGGTTTCCTTTCATTCACAGGACTCATTTGTGTTTTAATCCATGAAAAGCCTTCCCATTGTTTACCCCAATACCTGAACATCACCATCCTGCTGTAATCACCACCATCATCCTGTAATGCATTGAGCTATATGCCTAACATCTGCCTGCTGTTTGTTCTCTTATCATATCCCAAAGGGAAAACTGCATATTTAATAGACTGAAGTTATTGTTATCATTATTAGAGGAGAAAGGTTGGTTTGCTTCTGCAGGAGGTGGAGACTCATGTTTTTAGTCCCTGTTCTACAAAATGTCAAAAGAGCAAGATTTGAGTTGAAAGGAGGTAACACATCAGATGGCTAGAATCACTAGTCACTGCCAGTCATCACTTTAACCTGCAAGTTCTCAGCCAGAGCCAGTACATGTGCTTTTATTGTGGCTTTCAGCCCTAGACATCTGTAGAAGCAGTTAGATTTTGACCAAGAGACGTCTGGAATGTGCATCCTTGGGTTGTTTGGGAGATGCCGTGCAGACATCTTATCCCATTCTTCCCTGAAGTATACTCTTATATTACAGTCACGATCCTCGGCATCATTCTGCACTGACGGAAATAACATCTGTTAGCTCTGCCTGAGGGGAGTAAAACTTTGATCTGATATTATAATCTGAATTCAGTGGTATATTTTGTTAACCTTCTAGCATCAGCTTTCCTCTGTGATAGTGAGGTTGTATGATACATTAGTTCATCTGTTTGGCTTTGAAGTGAGGTATCCAATGGAAATTTAGTGGATAAGAGGAGAGCATAGGCATTTCATCCTGAATTATTGATGTGCTCTAAAACAATACCAAATTATTAATACAGGAGGTATTCTCTGAATGTTATTCCAGACTGAGCATTGTTCCAGGCCTGAACCAGTTCCTTTTGTGTTCCCGTTAACTCCATGACCCTTGGGTGAGGTGGTAGTTGAACCAGATGTGTCAAGTATAGTTTTCATGTTGTTAATCTGATAAATTATAATTGAATCAGCAGTAGAGTCTGTCCTCCATTTAATTACATTGTGGCAGGATAGTTTGGAGAAATGAACACACTGCATTGCCTAGACAGTTTTGTTTCTGTCTGTAAAGAAAAGAGTTGTTCAGTACCATCAATGTCACTATTTGACACCTTTTCTTATGCAGATTCAGTAAGTGAAAAAGGTTTTGAATCTATCTCCACAGGAGCAAACAAAGACTGCTTTTCAGTCTACAAATGGCTCAGCAAAAATGGTTTGAAAATAAACACAGTAGATAAGGCTTTTTATGAAACTTACCTTGAATCCTGCTTCAAAATATAATTTTCTGGTTAAGCTCTTTATTGAATTTAAAAAGGTCAGTTCCTTACTGCATAGCAATTAGCAACATCTCGAGCCATGACAGCAAAAATGGTATCAGCACGTTAGTATTTTCAGAGTACAGTAAAGTGCCAGAGCAGATTTTATTCAGTGTGGAAATGGTCTTTGTGGGATCTGTGTGGATCCCTCTCAAAGCTTTAATCACCCTGGATATAAGGTGGAGCCTTGGGAAGATTGTACACAAAGATAAGGGATGATTTGATGCCATTACCTAAAAAATTCAATGAGGCGAGGAGGTGGTGATTGCACTTCCCACTTGCGTTTGGTTGTTCTGATGGATAATTTCCTGACAGGGACAGGTCTCACCACTGGTGAATGCCAGACTAGGTTGAATATCCGTAGCTAGAACATACTCTGTTAGCTTAAGATGTGAGGCATTAACGTTGTGTGTTCCTACTAAATCCTGGGATGAGGACATTCTTTCTGCATTTTTTTTATTTTTATTTTCTCAGCAAAATAAAAAAATGGAAGAATTTCGCAACAGCACTCAGTTGGACACTTCCTTTGAGACTTTGCACTGAATACTGCATTAATTCAGCTTTTGGTTTTGTTTTACATTTAATTGACTTGGTCAATGAAAGGACTGAGCTGCCGTACCCTTGCTGACACATTCTTTCTTCAGTGACAGAAAGAATGTGGAACTCTGGCAACTCAGTGCTGTCGCCACCCCCTCACCAATGTCTTACTACTGTGCACATGCACTCTGAGACAGATACTAAAAACAGATGTAAATACTTGACACTGTGGACGCAATAGTTTGGTTCTCAGATGTGGACCGGAAACTTGCAAACATGAGAAATGACACAGACAAGGGTGCAATTCATGCAATGAGTGACTCTGAATGTACAGTAGGTTGATTCGCTTCAACCCAGTGAGGTCGTTGGAGAGCATCATCCTGCCTTCACCTCATCTTGGTTCAGATCTTCGTCTTCTGCCATGATATGAAGACACATGTGGTGACAAATGCCAGATTGATACTGCTTTGTATTCAGTGTTGGTCATAGTCCTGGAGTGGGCAGCTGAACAGCAGCAGCTGATACAGATAAAAGATTAAAAAAAAAGGATAGCTGCTACATTAAATGATCTGGTCTCAGGGTCTCAGAGTCACGGAGTTCCTAATTAGAGGCCTGCCTGTATGGGAGCGTGCAAATTACCTAGTAACAACTGAGACTGATCATTCTGGTTATATAGGGTTAACTCTTGTACCCATCTTGGGGATTCTCTACAGTCTTTTCAACACAAAGGTACTAGTTCTAACTCTGTTGCTTCTGAGGACTCTGTTGCACAGAAAAAGCTGGAGGAAGGGTTAGGAGACTGACCTCCGAACATGGGCACAAGCACCTCACTTCATTTCCCATTGAGAAGCTGTGATTAGTTATTCCAAATGAGTCTATCCTAATCTCTCTAAGGTTTGTTGGGTGGTAGAGGGGTGTTGGGTTCTCTTTCCAATGATCTCATTAACTGACAGATGTAAAATTATTGCTTTCATTTCTAGGTGGCAAGGAGCTGTTATTGACTGGAATGGCACGGAACCAATCTTGTGACTGACCTGACCTGCACTTTATTTGTAAAGACAGAAAGGAAATGACTGAATTAGCACATACCTACAGGAAATAGGACAAGACTTGTGCAGTTTACGATGAGGAGGAATGACATGGTTTGAAGGCTGAAAGAGTTTCATCTCAGTCACCTCATGCTTCAGATATTTTCTTATAATATAAACAACAGTTACGTAAATTCCTTGTCACTGTCTTTAACGTACAGCTTCTGAGAGTAGACTGTTTCCACCACAAAGTCAAGGTTACAGATGAAGCAGTGAAGTCAATGTCCCCTTGAGGTCCCTTTCTGGATCCACTCTGTATCCTGCAATTGTTTCAAAGCATTTGATGGAAGATGCTAAACCCAGATTTCTGTCAGTGTACATGCCTTCTCACCTACAAAACTCCAGTGCAAGTATAAAATATCCAAGACACATGTACTCACTTCTTTACCTGATAGTAGTAAGTCTCCTTTTGCACTAAACACATTGGTAACCATATGGGCTTTTCATATAAGGCCTGACCTGTACAAAGTTCTTCTTGTGTCATAAAATTTTCAGTAAGGGTTATGGTTTTGTGTTTCCAGAATAGTAACACTAGTATGTTCCTTACACTGCGTGCAATGGTGTGTAACAGTGCCTCACACCGATGTAGCTTATTTTTCTTTCTGGATGAAAGATAGCTGTATCAGTACCTTTATAGTTATACCATTTTAATTACTTTATACACCAGGGCTTATTTACACCAAAGTAATAGAAACGCTCTGTGGTTTGTTTCTTCGTAAGTACAAAAAACCCTAGAAGAGCTCTTAGGTTTGAAATTTAAATGGTGCCTACCTGTGATAGATACCATTTTTCATGATTAAATAAAGTGCATGTACTGAAATGATGTACTGTGGAGATGTATCATGAGGTACTGAAACAGCAGTTTGTATTCTGACATTAATTCTTTAAGCAACGTATTTTGTCAACACTGCCAAAATTGGAGCAAGTTACTGAACTGAAGACTGGAAAAAATGCCTTGGAAAAACAGGCAGATAGATGATGTTTCTAGAATTATTCCCCTCTCTTGAGAGTCAAT
This sequence comes from Coracopsis vasa, assembly GCA_026283785.1. NCBI lineage: Eukaryota > Metazoa > Chordata > Aves > Psittaciformes > Psittacidae > Coracopsis > Coracopsis vasa. Next base: position 43,902 of record JANHGB010019118.1, on the reverse strand, counting down.
ATTTCATGAGAGTTTAATAAAGAACTTTTGCTTTCAGGTATTTATGATAGCACCTTCTTCCTAGTCAGTATGCAGACTCCTCTGGGTCCTGATACACTAGTTGCTCTTCCTAAAATTAATTTCCAACAAAAATGCAATGTCCTATTGTGTGCAGTATGGAAATACCAAACTGACTTTGCAAATACAGATCTTGGAGAATTAGCATTTGAGCTAGATTTGGAAACCATCCTGAATATAAGCCATAACGGAATACCAGGACAGGTTTAGGTAGCCTTTGAAAGAATACTGGTCTTCCCCTTTGCTTACCATTCATATCAAACTGTCTATATGCAGTAAAGCACATCAGACTTTCAGTTATTTTACTTGTATTTAATTCAATGTAATTTGTTTAGATCAGATAGGCAAACTTTGTATTTTGTGGAATTAAGGTCTACCATTCAGCCTTTGCAGCATAGGCAGCATTGGATCTGAGCTCATTCCTGACTTTACTGCACAGGTGTTACTTTGCCTTTAGTAAACCCTTTCATCTTTATATATATAAGGATATGTTTGTACTGTCAGCTATAGGTGGACTCAATACTGCCTTTAAGATTCACTCATCATCCATACTTCAAGCTCTCTTTTATCAGGAAGAGCTTGCCTCAGTGCAAGCTTCAGTGTTTCTGGGAGTGGAAATCCCAAACAGTCAAGGATCCCAAATCCAAAGCCTTTGTTGCTCTTGAAATTTCTATGAACTGTAGTGCACACTTTAGTGTGATTTTCTCACCTACCTCATAGGGCATCTATAATGTAAAATAAGATTTTTTAAAGAATGCATTTGGACAGGAAATAGTGTAGAGATGAATAATGGAAGATTTTTGGAACCAGCTTTAACAAAAAATTCCTTTCTGAATTTTCCAGTCTAGTAAACCTACACCATTTACTTTAAAACATTGCTTTAAACTGTGTCAGTTTGGAGATAATGTTCCACTCCCTGATAGAAGATAAGTATTCATCTGGGGAAGGGGGGAGCTGCCTTGTGACAGGCCAGATTTCATCTGACTGAAATACGTCTACAGTGCAGTCGTGTTCAGAGTAGCTGTTCTCTGTTCAGAGAGGAGATAGCAGGGTGTGATGTATCTTTGCTTTAGGATGAGAAGAACTATACTCCAGACCGTAGGATGATGAGTATAAAGGGAGCCCAAGAGGCTTGCTTCAAATGGATTTCACCCATGAAAATGTAAGGATTTTTCAGAGTGTAGGAGTATAGATTAGTGAATAGAGCTTGGAAATAAATTGTGGTTTATGGCTAATCCTAGAGGGTAAATGAAGATGAAGGGAAGCCCTGAACTCTGTCCCTCTTTCTGAAACAGTGTGCAAAGAATTCTGAGGCTCCTTCATCCCTGGTTATGGAGAGATTTTTGGTGAAACTTAATTTCTATGACAACAGAACCTAAGTGAGACAGATCTTTCTTGCCTATTGTCTGTCAGTGTGTCCATGTATATTTGTTCTGCAAAGTCCACTGTTCACTTGTCATCTATTTAAGATGAACTAACTCCATATTTGCCTGTGTCCTAACTCACAAAGGAAGAAATGAAGCACTTGGACTACTTCACCAAATCACCACCTGTGTAGGAAAATTCCACCAAGCTAGAGCACTGAGAACCTCAGCACTGCTGAGCTTTTTCCACCATCCTTGCTCCTGGAGCCTAAAACCAGTATCCTCCTTCACCAGAGTTCAGTGCCAGTGCCTGTACCAGGCAAGAGAGATGGCTCTTCAGATTTACTAGGGCATCCTTCCATAATGAAGAAATGTGCAACCAGAATGTTAGATCAAGTTCTTCTCAGAAATATGGTAGAGCATTACCTCAGTCACTGTCTGCCTCAAGAAGAAGACTTGCATATTTTTATTCAATATAAAGCACCAGAAGTTATTTCACTTAAGACATTTACAGGGCTTTTTTGGGTCAATCATGCAAGTCAATGCAATATGTTACGTGGCAATGAAAAAACCTTTGCACAGGTCTGTGTAGAATCATATCCTGTTCCAGCAGCATACATCTATTTTTTTTTTAATTATGTTTTCCTCTGTATTGTTTCTCATTTTCTTTTTCATTGCCCAATGAATGTGACTTCCTGAAATGAACAAAACAGCAACTGTTTGACAACTGAGCATTAAAAGACACCAATGACATTGACACTTGGTCTGCACGATGTCTTAATTTCTTTCTCTTTTTTCTGTTGCATAAAGAAATACAGCCTTTGCTGAAAATTGACCCCTTAGCTAACAACAGACATGACATATTGTGTATGTAGATGAATATGTGAACAGAGGTACTATTTTGGTAAGGTGTCATGTACAAAATGTATATTTAACTTTGTCTTGTACAGAATGTCCCATACAAATAAAACATTTAAAGCAATGGTAATAGTAAAAGTCCAGATTTCCTCCTCGATTTTTTTTTTTTTTTTTTTTTTTTAATAATTCATTTGCTGGTAGAAAATAATCTGAGAGGTTAGGTATAAATGTTTCATGGGCCTCATCAGGTCAGTGGAATATTAAGTTAGGTCTCCTTTTCTGTGAAAGGAGCCATAGTGCAGTCGGAGTGGGATAAAATAGCACATACTGACCTCAGTGGTGTTACATGTAAATGACTACAGATGCTTAAACCAACTAGTCTGAAGCTAGTTTAAACTGTGAGGTACTATCTGACTCCATGTACACAAGTCTAATGTGTTCTGACTGAAGCCTACCCAAATGGTAGTGAAAACTGTAAAGATCTCATTTCTTCTTTAGTCTGTGAGTTGCATCATCCTGATCAAAATCAGAGCAGAGGGAGCCATGTTGCAGAGTTTTATTGGGAGTCTGGGCAGGATGGTTATGTGCATACACTGAGTAGGTTTCTTATCATCTGCAGGTCTTCTCTACAGCAGAAAAAAAATGATTTAACATTATTCCAGCAAACACTTGTAAAAAAACATCATTGTGGGTAAAACTCAGACTTAATTTAATTGCCCTTATACTTGTCAAATCTGAGAAAACTTTGAGGTAGGATGACTGTTGTCATGAGTGAATCTCTGCTGTCACGATGTGTTTTGTTGCCAGGTAGAGCAAAAACGACAAGTTGAGTCTGTTGTTTCCAAGTCTTCACTTTTCTGAGGCAGATTTCTTTTTAGTTTTTGTTCCTGATATATCTAATGCACTAATCTAAAGTGACAGGAAATGGTCACTTTAGAAATCAGAGGAAAGCTGAAGAGCTTGGGAAAATGACAAGAGCCATAAACCAAGTTCTTCAGAAGTGAAAAGTTGCTTAGGGGCACTAAAAAGAGTCAATTGCCGAAACTGAAATACTTGAAGAAGGCACTATGTTCTGATGGTGGCTCCATTAAACCGCAAGCACCTCAAATCACTGGTTGTTTCTGAAAATTATGGTACCATTTTTTTGAAGGAGTAAAATAGTTCTTCAGTGTGCCTACATGATTTTGGGTATGATTACAAAAACATACTGTGAAACAAATTATAGGTTTACATTTTTTGGTAACTCCGTCTCATTTTCCTGTTCCAGGGTAAGTTTACTATGGAGTAATTTCTAAGTAATAATTCAGGACTGAAATATATGAAATAATACGAGTTATTTCATATTGACCATACCTTGTATATGGACAGGCATTGTTGAGTAGGTGATAAAAAGTTAACTCACATTAAAGTTTGTCGTGTCATAATTTGTCTTTTTAGTTTGTGTTTGCAGAAATGTAAGACTTAAGAATCAAGTACCAAAGCCTTCATGGCTGATGTGCATGATTTTATTTTTGTGTTTGTTACTAAGATCACATAGGAAACAGAAAGGTTTCTTCACGGAAAGAAGACGATTGCTCCTGCATGTCTGTATGATCCAGGACTCAGTCTACAGCATAACCTAAGGAAAACTCATCCCATTAAGAACACTTTGTATACACTAGTGCTCTTCATTTGTTTTCATTGGCTAGAAGATAATAAACCTAACATTAGCTCTGAAATAAGGAAGCATTTTCTCTTTAGCAGCTTTGTTTATAAAGCTAGAGAAGGAAAAGGGCCATTTTCAGTCAGATATTTTATTTGACATTTCAACCAAGGTGAGGAGAGATTGTTGCTACAGTGGAAAGGAATCACCTTTTGTAATGTCCCTCATTAACAAAGCTTGTTGACTATATCAACATGGAAACAAGCAGTGATTTTAAAAAGAAAAACTCTTAAGTACGCAAAATGACTTTTTTCTAGGATAAGTATTTATCCGTAGTCTAAGACTTCAAGTTTCATTTGTTAGGGGTTTTTTAATTTTTTCTTTTTCTTGAAGGAACTGCAACAGCTGATACTTCATGGAAGTTCTGCTTAAAGGCACAATTCATAAAAGTCATTTTATTGAGACTTTTGCTAGACCCTCGAATTAGAGCACTGCTTCTTTGATCTCTGGCTCCTGGCATCAAGGTGAGTTTCAGCTACTGTGTGGTTTCCATGGCACTGTACACATTACATGCTATGCAAAGCCTATTTGAGAAACCTGAGATCACTTGTGAAAAAACAGTATGATGAGATAGCTACAGGCAGCTTGAGATGAGGTGGTCATCTGCAGACACTAGATTCAGATACTCGGAGATGGTAAATTGAAGCAGCACTGTGAAATTAATGCAGCTCTGAAGCTGAACTTATAAACCCTCATTCTTTTATGGAGTTTAATTGAGATGCAGCAAGGCTAATGGGTTCAGATGCAACACATTTTGGTTTTGCAGCTGCTTCATGCATTGCTTACTAGGCGATGTTTGCAACACAAATCTGTCTGCTTGATGTATCAATACCTATAAAGGCACTGGAAAGTAGTGAGCACCCACAATCCCAAAATAGAGGTCTTTCTTGTGTCTGAAAGTGGTCATCACAAATCAAAAGCTTCCCACATTGTCAAGTAGTTTTGGCAATAGTTATTCTGCTCATTTGGCTTCCCGCTGTAGGAAGTTCAGTCTCATCTGTGACTCTCAGACAGGATCCATCTAATCTAGTCAGAGATGTCTACAGGGTAGATGTCTCCATTTAAATCAGTGACCCAGGTCTATCTTTAAGTCATGTGGGCATGAGCTTTCTGACCTGTTTTAGAGATGGCTACTAAGTCAATTGCATTTTTCACTTCCCTGCCTGCTGCTGTGTGGATCTCCCATGATTATACTGACTATTGGGAGGCGAGGATGAATAGTTCAAATGAATCCTACTGTGTGTGAATGGCGAAGCCAGAAAAGAAGAATGTATTTATAGACCCATATACTTGACAAAAGATGTGAATGAGATAATGGATTAGAGATTCTTCCTGGCTCTTGTATCTTTCTTACCTCTGTCTTCCACTCACAGCTTTCAGCTGTAACATAGAGAAACATCTATGTTTCTCTGTTTGTTTCTATTTCTACTTCTCTATTTCTCCCTTTGTGAAAGAACTCATAGTATTGAGCAGCAGGAATTTGCCAGTGTTTGGAGAAGGAGCTGCTGACAAGATTTGGTTGCTCATGTAGGCACAAGAGAAGGCTTATCAGAGTTGAGACCTGGAAGGTGTCCTGGATGTGAGATTTTGTAAGTGTTGATTACTTGTATAACAGCACTAGGACTGCGTCACAATCCTAAATCCTGATAAAACGCCCAAGCTATCGGTACCTTGTGTGAGTGTTCTGCTTATTTTCTTATCATCATCTTATCATTTGGCAAGGACTTCCAAATTAATCTAAGAAATATTCTGGGCATTTGTAAAAATATTCTGCGCACTGGAATTCAGCAAACATTAATTAATTGACAAAACACTAGCAAAGAACATGTAACCAAAAAAAGAATAAAACTGTTCACCTCCTCTCTGTATGACACACTAAGAACATGAGGTTAAAAGTTACGTTCCACAAACATACCTTTTGCTGAGATGCACTTGGTTTCTTAAGTGTTGTGGATATGAGCCAAGGTCTCCAGACCTTGAGGTCTGGATCATTGTTGCAGGGAGCATGGAAAAATATAGTTTTGTGAGTAAGGGAAGGGAGTGGTCCACTGATCTCCACCTGTGCAGATCTGAGCAGTGCAATTCCCCTGAGGATGTCCGGGTTTCTGCAAGGTTATTTCCAAAAAGAAGTGAAAACCTCAGCTGAAGATCAGAGTTACTGAGGAGCCACTCAGTCAGCTGGTGCGTATGACAGGGGTCACATTACTGAAGTTTTGGTAAGGAATAAATCTTAAACATAAAAATGGTGTCATCATAAGCGGGGGCAGAAGGTGCAACAGTAAATTTTAATAATCCAAGTAAAAAGAAAAGGTCCACCTTAAACACTGAACATGGAAAAGGCTATAAATTATTTTACCCAAGAGGTTACTTAGATTTTTTTCTTCTTTATGGTACAGTTTTAGGCCTATACTTCATTTATATGATTGATCATTAAATTCAGGAGAAAAACACACTAAAGGCCAAACTCATGCCAAGTGCAAATCTGTTTTATCATTGTTTCATTGAAAAATACTATTTTCAGTATTTTTCCATATTTTTATTTATCTCTAGTGGAAGATGGCTGTCTAGTATGCTATTGCATTTTGGTTGAGGTAAAGGTTCATGGTTTGTGTCTTTATGTCTAGGATACACCTCCATAATCCCATTTTTAAGTGGCTATAATACATTGTTGATATGATTGCACATTCTGCTGTCATATGTTCTTTGTGTTTGGATAATAGAAGTAAAAGGGAAAAATATCACAATAGCAAATTGCAGATTGTAATTGTCAGTCCTAGATAATGTGACAAACAAGTAATTCTTTGCAGCGGCGTGTGAAGAAAGCCGGTCTTTTACGAGCACTTCAATACAAAACAGTTTTATTATGACTGACATCCTTCTCAGGCCTGAATTCCTATCACACACAATATCCTTCCTGAGTCCCTCTTGGTCAAGTTTGTTCTGTAAGAAACAATCCAGTTTTATTAAAGTTATGATTCCAGTTTGCAAACCTGACAACTACAACACCTGCATTAGAATCTGCTCTGCTTTTACTGGTAGTATTTTTTTAGGAGTTTTCAACGTCAGTAGTAGATAAACATTGTAGATGAAAACCTGAAAATTGGGCTTTTTTTTTTTTTTTTAATATTATGAAGTATAGGTATAGATGCCCAACTGCTTAGTCATCTAAGAGAAAATAAGTGCCTAATGGCTGCATGCCACATGCTTTGAGAAATGCATACATGCATGAGTAGCAGAGGGCACAGAAAGAGAAATTAGAATTATAATTATTACGTTTCTTTTAATTTTTGGGTGGAATTTGTTAGCCTTTATGCAACAGTAATAAGGAATCTGCTAATTTTTAACAGAACAGTGACTTACAAATACAGGGAAACATCCTGAAGACTAAGCAGCTGTGAGACCATGTTAGGAGCTGATAGAGTCTCCTCTCAGTGCACCAGCCTGGATTTAAATTCTAACAGCTTGTGCTCCGCAAATGCACATTGCTCCTGTGATTTCTCCTTTGGAGTTTTCTCAGCTGCTAAGAGCAATGAAAGGCATTCTCTAACTTACAGTATAAAGACAGCATTGAATTTTATTCTCTCCTCGCTTGTTTTGTCCACTTTACATATCCTATATCTAACATAACTGAATCAAGAAGCCTCTTTCTTTGGTGGACTCTGACAACAAAATGTCAGAGAGAAGTGGTCTGAGAGAAGGGTGATTTATGAGGTTTCCAGGATGCCAGGAGCAGGTGACATTTGCTTAAAGGAACAATTGTGTTCCTTGTTTAAAAAAATAATCAAGTAAAAGTAAAGCCATACAGAGAATATATGTTATCTACAATCACTCCAGAAAGAGTTTCCTACAGAACAACAATTACAAGTCATTGTAAGTCTCTTGGGAACAGCAGTCAAAAACATCAGCAGTTAATTACTAGAACTTCCTAAATCAACCTTCTTTGGCATGACATGAAGTGAATGAAAGCAATAAAAGCAAGGAAGTGCATTGTGCTTTGTCCTGTCCAACTCCTGTTCGGACAGGCGTAGGTCACAAGCACAAATGTAAGCAGGCATGAATTGTTGTTTTTTATTTTAATTCCTGGCCTTGGGTTAAATTAAATCAGCATGCTGGAAAGGCCAAGGTGAAACGTAGGGCCAGGTCTTCAGACTGCGTAAATCCTCTGACTTCAGTTGAGTTGTACCATGGCCACACCTTCAGAGCATAGTCCCAGTGTTAGTAAAGCATCAAAGAGATAGAAAATGTATGCCCTAAAATGGCTAGAAACTGAGCAATCTGTTCTTATTGGTGTTTTCAAAGTATTAGCTTTGGAGAATGTGTGTTGGGGTGCTGCTAAATTTCACCATACAAAGCTCTGGGAGGTAGAGCTTTTTCTTTGGCTTTCATCAATGGTAGTCAGTTTTGGGGGGCAGCAGAAGGGATTGTGCAGCTTCTCTGGCTGCTATAATGAGTCTTCAAGGAAAAGATTATGAATCCTCATGTTTATTGGGTTTGATGAAGGGAAATTGTTTCAAAGTTGATTTCTTTGTTTTAAAACCAGTCTGCAAAATCTAGAATAGTTGCTTGATGAAGCAAAATTACTGCTGTTTTTCATTGATTACCTCATTCTTGCCCTTGCATCTCACAGTGGGGTGGGGAAGATGTTTCACCATCTGATTTGGTGAGTCTTCCAGGAAAAAGGAGTTTCGAGTAGGGACATGAATGGGCCAGGGTTGCAGCCATCACATATATTTGACTCAGACTGAATGGGAAGGAAACCTGGAGGAAAAACTAGTGTCTTAATTGAAGGGAAGAAGCCAAAGGGAAATGCACATAATAACAAGGGAGACAGAAGCTGTGTTATCAGGAAGAGTTTTATAGGATCTCAAAACCTTCACAGATGTGGGTGAAGAGAAGCTGGTGATTGACATAGGGTGGCTGAAAGCAAGAAAGTACAATGAGATGTTGGCCAGACAGCTCTTCAGATCTTGGTAGCTTAATGCAGCCTGGGCAATGGGAAGCAGCAGAGCATGATATTTTTGTATCTGCAAATCATGCTAAGTGTCATATGGCCAGAAGCGTAATAAACCAGGCAGAAGGCAGGAAGCTTCCCTAATCCATTGCAATACGTGATGAAGAGCTAATCACCGTAAACACAAAGGTTGGTCAAGAGGGCACCCCATAACATAATTAGTGCTAATTGAGTACTCCAACTCAGTCACTCCTGGGGCTACCCAGAAGGAATGATCAGACCATAGTCAGGACTGAGATGGCTTGGCTTGGCTTGGCTTGGCTTGGCTTGGCTTGGCTTGGCTTGGCTGAAAAAAACATTTCCAGGCAGCCTTGGAACCTCAGAAAGAGGACTCATAGTGGGATACGAGAGAAACATTGGAGGATTGTGTAAAACTTATTGTGGGATGTTTTTGCTGAAATTGTGAGAGTGTGTGAAACTTATTTTAGGATATTTGGGGGAAGGATGAATCAGTGTGGCTTGGGGAGGAGCTAATGTGGCTTGGGGAGGAGCTAGTGTGGGAAAACTGAGAGATAAGGGGGTAAAAGCAGTTGAACATGTACAAACAAGGGCTGGCCATGCACTGTGGTTGCTCAGCTCAGTCTGTCCTGTATCTATATTAAACTTCATTTCCAAATATTGTCCATAGGGGCTCCCTATGCTACATTGCACATGTGTGTATGGGATCTGAGAGCCAGCAGCTGGAGAAGGGGCCATGGCTTACCGAGATCATGTGTCTGCACTTACAGGAACCAGAAAGACCAGGGTATGTGAGTGTTTCCCTAAGGAACCACAGTCCTCTGTGTGTGTGCACGTGGGTATTACATGATTTGTTAGTGAACTTCAAACCAGACTAGCTGGCAAGAACGGCAGGAGGTCTGGGAGCTGGATAGGAGAGAGATCATGCCCCTGGGGCCAAACAGCAGAGAGATCAGAGCCAGCAAATAGAGGGTCTGTAGGTCTGTATCATCTATTGGAGAGATTGTGTTTGTGCACGCCTGCTGGGAATACTGGCAGAGTCTAGGGATGTGAAGTTGTGGCACACTCACATCCACTGGGCTCCTGCATCCAGCTGTCCCTAACATCCACTGTCCTGATTCTGCCCAGTCATCTTTCATCTGATCCTCACTGAACCTTGTTTACAGTGACTAGCTTTTAATTGCATAATGCAATGTAAGCCACTAAGGGAGAGAGCAAGCTTTTGGATAAGTATTTTAGCCTATTAAAAAAAAAAAAATAATTTTAATGTTAATACTTCTGGGGGCTTGCACTTGTCCAGCAGTACTGGACAACTGAAACCCCCTGAGGCCCTTCTGTTCTCTGAATCTATGGGATGGGAACTTGTTCTTCCATCAGCAATAGCTCCTGAAAGGGGTTATAGGACATAGTGTGTTGAGTTAAGCCACTGGAGGACATCCCCTTCTGTCCTTCAATCCACTGTAGCCATATGTGAAAGTCACATCACCACCACTCTTGGTCTGAGGAGGTGTCAAATTTCCTCTTCCATAAGGTCGTCTCTCTGACTTCTTGCTTGCTAAATGATTCAGATGATTTTTTTCTCCATCTCTCTACAGACCTGTCTTGTGTGCAATATACCAATGGGTTTATGATTTAATATTTCCTAGCATCTCTTCTGTAGTAAAGGTGAACGGTTATGAAATGCCACACCAGTGTGTTGTGCCTCACATCCGACATTAATCACAAATCCAAAATTAAATGTCAGGTGCCTGAACCAGAATTTTATTATTGATTCTTAACTCCGTGGCACCCCAGTGAAACTCTGACTAATACCCATTTCCCTTTGCTGCGCTTTTTAACGGCATATAATATAAAAAGATTCTCCCTATCATAAAACATTCCAAGTCTACACAAATTCAAGCAAAGATTTTATATAATTGATAACTTTAGTCTGTGATCAAAATCCAAAGTGAAGCCACCACCCATGGTCTTACAGAAAATGCACATCTACTCGCTCTTCTTCCTTTTCAGAAATATTTAGGGCTTAGATGTGCTTACCTCCTCTTCACCGTTACATGACTTTTAGTTTCACCTGTGGTCTGTGATTTTCTGTTTATTGCTAAGGATTTTGAAAATAAAAGACTTTTTTATGTGAATGAATAAGCTAATAATCACATCTCGATCATGATTTCCTAGGAAGGCTCTTAGGGCCAGTTGTTGTGCTATGTATGTCTGCAAATCACACAAAATTTTAAGTATGAAAACAGAGAACAGCTGGAGAAACAAACCATACAAATGGGGAAAGTGATAGCTATCCAGCAGATTTTATTAGTTTCTGTGTCAAAAACATGGCTATCAGGTTTCTTTGTAATCACTGCTATGTTTAAAAACAAGTGTCTCTTCAGATTAAAGTAAAATTGCATTTTGTTTACTTAAGCTCTAGTCTGTGTTCATTTTATACCAAAAATGAAGCAAAATGAGGGAAAGAGCTTCACTTTTTCATCTCCTTATGAAAAACATGAAGGTTATCCTGGGCTGTGAGTGTGTGTGTGAAGTGGTGGTCAAGTCTGAAGCACCTCCAACATAAACTGATATCTCAGTAACATAGTTTTGTTCAATGCGATTTTCTTCTTGAAATGGAAGCTGTCAATTCAAATTTTATTCTTGAAATGTTTTGTCTGAACTCATCACTAACACATCTTCTAGGGTCAGATGAACAGATACCTTGTCCTAGTCTACCTTCTAGAGCTTTAGGAAAACACAGATACACTTCTGAAAACAGAACACAGCATAAAAGATGAATCATGGCTTCAGAGAATGCTTCAAGGGGCCCTTTGCTGGCAGCTGTAACAGTACAGAGGGGTTTTTCTAATCGCCCACTCTCTATACATGAATCATAGCCAGTGGCATCTGTGTGGAGACCATAGGCTGGTGGAAAAATAAATAAATTACAAAATAAATTCTAATTTTTGTGGGCTTTTTCTCCATGCTCTTTCTGAGCTTGCAGAGGGTTTAGCTACTTGTTCTAGCATCAGGATCAGTGTCGTTTACGCACGAGAAGCCCTTTATGATCTCAAGCCTCGGCAGGCTGCTTTCCAGATGAGATTTTTGAGCAACTCCAGTGCAGTGTGTAGGAAACGGCCTCTGGTGACATTATTCTGCTCTCAGTGCCAGTGCTAGTGTGTGCCAAAATGATTGTTACTATAGCAAATAAAGTAAGCCATGCTTCAGCTGTCCTTTGTGTAAATTAGGAGTGAGAGCTGTGATTGCCCCTAACATTCTCCAAAGCTAAAGTAAAAAACTGCTGCTTTATCTAAAATTAACAACATGCAGCACCCCACTTAAGATTGTGCATGGTTTTGTGAATGCACCCATGTTGTAAAGGACATACAATTTATTAGTAATTGTTGATATTTGTTGAAAAGACCCAGTCTTTTAAGCTTGGGGAAGCACGAAATAAAACATATCTGAAATTAATAGAGTCCCAATATTAAGACATAAGTAGAAAGCAACAAGCAGTTGTTCTAGGATAGAGTCACAGCACACACACAAAAAAATTTTACTCATCTGGCCTTCTGTACCTCAGAAGCTCAGGAAGGACAAATTCTCTTAATCAATCATCCCTGAGCACAGCAAGTTACAAAGCAGAGCAGCTCCAACCAAGCTTAATTGGAAGTGAATAATCAAAACTTCTTGCTTGCACTTCTGTAATTTGAAAATGAAAGAAAAAATATAATGACAACTTGATTGCAAAAAGGTAAAGGGAAATTCAGAGAAGAAAGAACATAACTTCAGATCAAGGACTTATAGAGTACCACCACACAATCGTCTTATGTGTATTTCTCTCCTGATATACTTAAGGATATTTGGGAAAATCTTTGTTGACTGAGTTTTATTTTTCCTTTCCTATTTCTCAACAACATGGAGTTTAAGAATAAAACTGACACCTTTGTACTGTAACAAAAAACATTTCCCATGTGGATTTGAGTGGATATTGTAAAATTAGAAATAAGAACATTTCTACGAGGATTAATCACAGAACTTCTGACTTGCCTTTAAATACTTCTCACTATTCATCAGTATCATGGTGCCATAAATATCTTCTGCTAGTATGGGCATAAGATATGTAGAGAAATTCATTGTAGAGACTTACAGTCCTATATATTTCTGATGACCAACTAATAAGGCTGACTGCATCTCTACCCATATGTTTCTTTGAGAAAAAAAACAGTTGTGACAAGGAATGAAGGAAACTAACTCCATTTAAAAGTTCAGTATTCAATTAAAAGTCTTTAAAGGTGAAATTCTGTTTCTGTTGAAATCCATATGACTTGATTTCAAAATGAATAGGGTTTCACACACCAAAAAATCTGCTTTGAGGAATATGGAATCAAATAAAACTCTATAGCTGACAATAGGCTCTTAATTGTGTAGCTCCCAAAGCATAAAATAAATAAAATAGTGTATAAACCAACAGAAGTCAAAGACAGATCTGTATGTTAGTCCATTAGGCTAGCCTAGTTCAGCTTCATTCAGTTTTATAGCCATGGTGTACTGCCAGTGCTATGTAGAGGATCATGATCCATGATGTATGGTTCCCCACAAAAACAATCATACGGCCACTTTCAGAAGGATTAATTGAATAAATAGTTACATGTTCTTAGACAAAATATAGCCTGGATTTAAACAGAAAGATTCTGTTCATTTGCTGTAAGAAAAACTTTGTTCACTTGACTAAAGAATAAGCTAGATCAAGATATTATTTTTATCAGTTAGTTAGAATAAAAACATTTGCAATACGGAATAAATTGTTACATCCATGCAGTTTTTACTAAAGAAGGAAAAATGCAGAGTTATCAGGCAGGTGAAAATAATCAGAACCTGACAGATGAAGGACTGTTTACCATCATTTGTAGGAAAAAAGAAAACATTAAGAAAACTTGGAACCGAAACAACCAAATCACTGATTCAACAGAAAATAGTGATGTGAGAAAAGCAGTGCTGCTACCACGGCAAACGTGCTGAAAAACGACTCTGGGCCAGAACAAACGGGACCTTTCCCTGCCCAAGGAGGCACAAGAGTATCATTTCTGCCTAAGCACTCACTTAACATTCCCTGAGAAGCAATTTACAGAGAACGCTGTATGCTTTCCTCCTCTCCTTTTAGGGAAGCTGTGTGGAGTGGATAATCCTGGAGCCTTCTCCTGCCAAGGAGCAAAAAGAATCATTACTCTGTCTCTGCTGTATTTAACAACCTCTCCTTAGGCTTATTCTGTAAGAATGAGAACTAAGAAGAGAACAGAAATCTGTCACACACACTTCACTTTAATACTAGAATCTCCAAGACACCTCAGCTCCTCCCATTTTAAAGATACTTCTTGAAAATTAATAACATTTTAAAATGGATTTCACAAATACTGAGCTATCAAGACAGCAAGAGCTATAGGGACTGTTTTTATACTGACAGGACTCCCTTGCTTTCTACCTTTGTTCTTAAAAGCAGTAGCCAGGTTGACTTCATTTCCATTTAAACATCTGATTAAGATATCCAAGTTATTGTATAATTGCCTTATGCTTTCAATAATATCCAGAGAGATATTATTTCCAAGAAATTATTCAGATTTCACATTCTCCTCTAACAATTGGGTCATGTATGCAATAACAGCTTGTTGCCAGCTACTTGAAACCCGATGTTCCAGGTTTTCCTCTACTAACAACCTAGGCGAGCGAAATGATTCACAGATTCAGTTGTTTCAGCAAATCGTGCCAGTGCTGCCTAAACAACTTTCTTAAAGAACACTAATATCTGAGGAAATCTTGCAAGAAAAATTGTAAACATTCAGTTGCAGGCTGTAAGGGAAAACATGGCTCTGCTGCATGACAAATATCATAGAAGAGTCCATGGCAGTATTAAATCACCAGCAAGAAATAAAACACCACCAAAATTGGACTTTTTGAGTTTGCTGCTTTATTGCAAGCTCAAACATTTCAAGAAGGGTGATCTGATTTTCAGAAGTGTTTTTCCTCTTGCACATTTATCCATATATATATAAGCATCTCACTTGAGATATATGATAATGAAAATATGGAACCCTGCTTTGTAATTTTGAAGCATTAAGGGTTAGTAGACAAATAATGGTTAAATTCATAATGGATACAGAAAAATTTCTGGAAACTCAGGGTGCAACAGGCTCAGAAGATATCTTGCAATTATTCCTTTTCCATGTCTTTCTGCTGATAGTATATAAGAACCTATACTCAGAAACCACAGCCTAAACTGTATATCATAGTATCTGGCACAAATCACTCTTATCCCTTACTGGCTCCACAACAGTTTGGAAATGAAGTAAAAATAATATTCTCCTTTCTATTCTCATAACTCCATGGTAACTTCTTATTAGGTTTCATTTTACATGTCAGAATAAAATGTGGATGAGACTATAGGGTGCACATAGGCCCAGGCAACAGTTTAGTTTTATTGAAATTATTTGAATCTCTTAAGATGCATATGAAATTTACTTGGTTTTTATTGTTTTGGGTTTTTTTTCTTTCCAAAATCCCTGGCACTACACCAAAAGGATGGAATTTAGAGTTCTGGCCCTTAAGACTCCTGTCAGCAAACTGAGGATGTCATTTCCTTTGGGGTTATTATAGCTGTGAAAAGGCTAAGTTAGATTTAACCTGATATCGTTTGAATGAGTTTACAATCAAACACAAAAACAAAGGTAGAGTAATGGCTCACAATTTTTAATGTAGGCATCTGAGATATTTTTACATCAGCTTAGATCAGCACTGTTGGAACATCGAAGGGCTTTTTAGATAATTGTATTTTTCCATTTGCCTAACAAGCTTGGTCACATTTGAAGCTTTTAGCTCTGCTTTTTTTTCGTGGAAAGGGTAGATACTGCTGAAAATATTTGTTTTGCAGTGACAGAAGAACTTACAGGGACACCTGAAGCTAAACAGAACTCTATGTGTGGAGCAAATCTGTCTATTCTCAACTGGTAAGTGTTGTCAAGGACCTGGAGGTTCACCTCAGATGATTTCTCACAAGTTCTTACTAAGGATTGTAACTTCAGTGTTCTGGAAATCAGCCTGGAACTTGCATGGTTTAAGAACAAAAACAAACAAAACAGAACTTTCTGGAAGTTACTTCTAAGGTGATTGACATGTTCTGTGAATTTAAAATAGAACAAAGCTTGCTTAATTGTGTTGACTGGGTCTGAAATACCATGAATCCTACGCCTTCCGCACAATTCTGGCAGATTGATGTTCTGTCCTAGCCAAATCTCAGTTGTACCAAAGAAAGAAAACATGTAAGAAAAAACATTATTTTATGGAGTACACCAATTTTTCACTTGTCAGGAAAGGTACAGATGAAAACTTAAATGGATTTTCATTTGTTCAAAAGCATTTTATCATCAAAAGAACAGAGCAGAAAGGAAAGTCTTTTTTTCTCTGTGGCTGAATCTATGCTTTGTGAGAAAGCCTTTGACAGTGTTTCAGTTTGTGTTAAAGTGATTCATATTCTATACTCAAATTCTATGCAATATTTGGCTTCTAGAAAGAGAGAGTGAAAGTGGGAGATATGTTGACAGACAAACCGTAGACTGCACCTATGGTGCAGAAGGTTTCATCTTGTGATTTCTGTCAAAGGAGTTAATGACATTTCCTGCTATTTACCTGTGGGTAATTGCAAGAATTTGCTGCTGAATGACTAAATTAAGAATTTTTGAAAATTTCATATGAGATTGGGGACAAGCGCCCTTTTAGATAGATCAGAGATAATAATTAAAGAAATAAAATAGCAAAACCAGAGCAGATTGTAAATGAGAAATGTAGCCCAACAGAACTCTAGCAAACAGTGTTATAAGCAAACCTTCAGCCAGACTGCCTCTAACAAAACACTTTCCCAACTGTTCAGCAACTATGTGCTTTTCTGCCAAGGCACATGGAATAGTTCATTATAAATAAATGTCTTTATCTATTGGCAAAGCTATTGAGAATGTAGGTGGGGTTACAGCACTATGTCCTACAAGAAGGGTACAAGCTCCCACAAGATGTAAGGCTGAGGTTGTGTAGATGCCCTTTCTTGTACCTTGGTGAGGACTTCATTTTCAAACCTACCACCTTGACCTACCCTGGCCTTTTTGCCTTTGGAAGTCACCTCCAGATATGTGTCTCCTGTAACTTAAACTGCTTTTCCTGTTACACGCCTCACGGTGCATAACAACATTTCATCAAAACACATTTCTAATTAATATGTTCTGGATATGGTCCTACCTTAGTGAAAAAGTCCAACTGATTTAAATGGGAGGAGGCTCAATCTTTGTTGTGTGCTTTTCCACTAAGAATGTACCAAGATCTTGTGAAGCATAATCAAATAAAGTAATTTGTTTCTGACACTCTGTCTCTCATGAACATTTACGAAGCTGTTCAGTTCATCAAAAGCACCTTGGAAAATGTTTGTCTTGGAGACAATGAAAGGCACAAACATGATTAGCTGCAGATGAACAATTTCTTTTTAAAAATCAGGAAATTAGAATCAAGCTTTGGAAACCTTTTTTGCTCTGTGGCATCAGCAGTTCCTTCTCACTACACTTGGGAAGGAGTATCTGAGTAATGTTGCTTGCACTGTTGCATGTTTCAAAGAAGATGTCAGTGAAGTACACCATAGCCAAGGCAAGCAATATATATTTCCATTGCTCTGTCAAGAGAGTCATGTTCTTTAATGGCATTTTCCTCTCTATGCTGGTGTAACATATTGTGCTGATTTTCCAGAGCTGGAAAACCAGGAGAGAATGGCTTGGAGTGCACAAGTGCATCTGCTGGAGGAGTGGTTGTGTAGAGTCTGCATGCTGCCTTTGAGTCAGTGTTTTTCTTCAGGGATGTGCTCATGACTAGCAATTTGAATTAATAGAAGCCAAATCAAAAAGTGAATTGGAAAAATATGGGGGGGAGCAGGGCAGTTTGTTTGTTTTATGGCAATACCTACAGGTCCCAGTCAACCTTGCAACCCTTTGTCTTGGGCACTGTACTCTTAAACTGGTTCTATTAAATTAAAGATGACCATGACTGGACTTGCAGTCTTCCATAGCGATCAACTGTTGGCACCCTCCCTGAAACGGTTTTGCTCCATGTCATTTTTCACTTTCTCAGACAATGTTCAGAGATGGTCCAAGTAATATCACAGGTCTGAGACTGTTCCCAGTAGGTGGTATGGGTGAGGCCACACTTTTTTTCACATGGAAGAAAGTTTATCCATATGGCCATAAGATGAATCATACCACTTGCCTTCAGGGCCAAGGAAAAGGTCCTGGCCTGTTTGTCATACTTGTGTTGATGTATCTTTTTGTAATAAGAGAAAGGGTTTGCCTTTTAATACTTGTAATCTCAACAGAAAATAAAATCAAAAGGGAAAAATCAAAGAAATATTATTTTCCAGATGGTACAGAGAGATTAAAGGCATGTTTACTTAGTGCAACAGAGCATTATACAGACATCCTCAAGCTAGTGCTGACCTCTGGTTGATACATGTTCACCACAATAATGGATAGTATATCTTTGTTGGTCAGTCAACCTTTAGAAGTTGGCTCAAATTCCATATAATCCAAAAGTCACTGAGAAAAGTCAGTAAGAGTTGCAAAAAAGCAGTTGACAGGAGACACAAAAGGAGGGGGCATTACTATAATCCTTTTGTTAAATCTGGGTCTGGTTAAATGGCTAAATATTAAGTCTGGTTCCATGCAAAACCTCGACTTCTACTGAGTAGTTGCCAGTATCATTTTCTGATGACATCTCCCTTCTAAGTGTCCCTTCAATTTTTGACAAAAGGATCATCAGGATGTTGCAGTGCCAGCAAGAGCCATTCATCGCCTTCAGTTTTTAGCTCACCAAACTGTGAGTTTCTTCACCCTTACAGAGATTTGGAAGAGTTTGAGCCTTCATAGAACTGAAACATGAATTCTAATACTATAGAAGACACCTCCTCTTAGGATTTCTGAAGATTACACGTTTATGTTTGTCATGTGCCAGTCCATCCCTTCTATAGAGGGACAAATCCAATCAAAGTATATTGAGACATCCCAATTTAGCTTCCCTTTCTGTGCATGGATAAACTGGCTTCCAGCTTTCCAGGACATATACAATGAAAGTGTCATTGGCTTCATATGCTCAGGTAGCAAATCACATCATCTACAGGACCAGTTTGCAGGGCTCACATGTTTTATTCTTTATCAATTAGTTAGAAACTTGGACTGTGAATTGGAACTTAACAGGAGTATCTGAGCTCTGCAATGGAATCCTCCAACCTTGTTTTTCGCAGGGAACAATAGGCCTTTTTAGAGCTGGGTGCAACTTTTCCTTAACATAATAGTAATTTCAGCAGAGCTTATAGCTGTTCACATGTTGGTTCTAGCCATCGTCACGTTATTTTGAGTGCAGAAATGAGACACAGAAAAGCTGTAGTGACTTTGTCGAAGTTACAGAGGAAGCCTAGACTGGACCAGGAGACCTGGATGGAATGCACAGATTAAAGCTCATTGTGGTAACTACAGGACCACCTTTCCTATAAAGGGGTTTCTGACCTGGTTCTATAGTAGTTTTGATACATCAGTATTTCCTTCATTTTTGCCACTTTGCCTTGACCACTTCTAGTTTTCAATACAAACATTCTGGCTGAAGACTTGTTCTATATCTCAGTTGCCCACCCAGTGGAACACTTGTGACTAAATTTATCTGCCTTTTAAGTTGTTTTTAAATTGCCTTTAGTGTGTGATGTTTCCTTATCTTGGACAAGAGAAAGGAAAAAGGAAGAAGTCTATTTCTGCCATCTCTTTCCTTCTGCAAGAAATCCCCCTCCCCCTTCCCTTCTCCCTGCCTTCCAAAGCTTTTGTTAATTTAAAATTAGCCCTTTGAGATGTTCTTGGGAAAATCGGGCTCCACACAGTGAGTAAGTCCCTGTGGAGAGGTCTGTTGCAGTAAACACGGGGCAGAATCTCAGTGAGTCACCTTGCTGATGTTTCTCTACTGCATGAGGGAGAGCAGCATAGGAAGCCCATAAAGAAACATGCCACCACCACCAGGGAATCCATACGGGATAGTTTAGCATTTCCCATCCTATCCGGGCCACCTACCAGCCATTCACTGCAAGCGTCAGTCCAGATAGAGATAGTAATTAGCGGGCACTAGATGCCTGGCTGTGATCTCATTGCCATTGTTTGACCAAAGGAAGGATTCAAAACAAGGCTTGGGCCAAAAATAAGTTCTGAAATACTTTTTAAATATTCAGGTTCTCTTGCCCTAATGCCTTTTTTTTTTTTTTTTTTAATTTCCCTTACAGCTAATTTTTAGTGACACCAACTGGCCAAGGCTCAACAGTAATATATCCCTGGTAACCCTGGTTGGCTTGTAGAGAAGATATTGGCTTGCATCAGAACAGTCTGATATATCTATCTGCACACACATACTGTACAGCCCAGCCACACAGAAATGCTTGGGAGCAATGTTGCTTCCAAAAATGCCTCTGTCTCATCCTGTCCCAGTAAGGATATCGCAAAAGGGATGCGGCAGACATGCCATTCTTTGTCATCTTTTTGATGAATATAAGAAAGCATGTAGGATGTTTTATTCAAACCACCTGCCATGCTTTTTCACAGAAGCTGTGTGAAACAGGAAGAAAAAAAACCCAGAAAACAAATTTTCTTGGCATCTTTATTATCTATTTTGTTGATGTACAGAGGAACACATGGATGGAGGGTTTGCTTTGCAGGAGGAGGAGGATGACAAATGATAGCAGCCTGTTTCAAGGGCTTTGCTAGGTGGAAGTTTTATAGGAGCTTCTGACATCTCTTTGAGGGCAGAGGGAAAAACAACTGCACCCATGAATAGGATGGACAAATGTATTTATATCGCGGGTGACACGAGGGCAGCTTGGAAGATAAACTTTTTTCCCATTCTCTTTCTTTTCCTACTTTCCACTTAGACGTATATCAGACTTCAGATTTTAGGAACCCCAAACCTCACCTTTCTAATGCTGCAGTCAAGTAGATCTTCAGTACTTGCTGTGAAATGTTAGTTGCTTAAATCTTCTTCCAAACAGCTTACATTGCAGCAAACTTTACATTAGTAAACACCTGTTTGCGATGCATAAATGGATATTTAACTCTTCAGTCTTGCTAGGCACTGTAAAGAGACACATCTGGTGTCTCATTCTGCTCTACTTCCCACCCCACCAAACTGAAAATTTTCTTAAGTTAAGATTGGATATTTTTTTTATGTTTTCAAACTGTTTGTTTTTATGGCCTGGACACAGTTACCATGAAGTAAAAGAAACCCAAAATCAATGGTAGATCTGATATTTTGCCCAGAATAAGGCAATGGCACAGAACCAGGACATTTCATATTACATTTTCATCTTATGTTTTCATAGACATCTTTTATACTTACATTTTTAAAGCATCAATAAGTGAATTTAAAAAAAAAAAAATCCCCAAATAAAAAAAAAGGGTAGATGTCACCTGTCAGAACTGCAATGATAAGCAATCTTTTAAAATAAAAAAAAATATCAAAATTAATAAATAACAGTGGTTAGATATGGAGCATGTGTTCACCACCAAGACAGTATTTTCTGATTTATTTTTAAATCACTTCTAAAAACAAAAATAAAAAAAATTTACAACTTTAACATTTCAGAGCATCAATCAAATATGAAGAAGAGAAATGAATAGAAAACCATGCCAGAAATGAAAGAATAATGGAGAAATAAAGGATCATCACTATAAAGTAACCAAACAGGTGAATGAACATACAGAAGAAAACCAAAAAGCTTCATAGGCAGAGACCCTCCAGTGATGTGGATATACTAATATATATATATATATATATTTGTGTGAATAACAAGGCAGATTCAGGCAGAGTAAAGAAATACACAACTCGACTGACTATGGCTGATTTACACCATATTTCCATTGCAATGACTAACAGAACACTGAAAGAATATGCTAACTCTACCCTGAAATAATTCTCCTTCTCTTTCCCATATCTGGTGAGAAAAGAACAAGTCATATTTCAATGTTTTTTTTTCCGTCAAAAGATTTTACATGGCAGAGCAGTTTGCAGCTATTACTCTGATGATCTTGTGCACGGTAAATATTAAGACTATTTAGGAATTTCAAAGGGAAGTTTTCTCAGCTTTCTAAAGATATGGTTTCCTGAGCACTGAAATTTAGTGTCATTAACATTTGCTGCCCAGAACTGTACAGCTCTGTATAACAGGGAATTCCTTTAATTTCATATTTGGAAACAAACAGCAAATAAACAAACGAAAACCAACTTTTATTTAAAATTTTGCTGAGGGTACAGTTTCTATTACCTTTTCCTTTCAGGATGCCAAGGCCCAAAACTGACCAGCAGGCAATACTTTTACCTAAAAGTCCCTTAGAAGCTGTATTCTGGTCTCTTATCTAAGAGTCATGGCCATATATTGGTAATTTAATGTGGTAAATCTTGTGTTTTTGAGGTTCAAGACAAAACAAAGACACATTGCTGTTGTTACCTACATAGGAAAGATAAAGTTGTGAGCCATGACTGGATTCCCAATGGCATCACTAAACGTTGCCAAAAGTCCTTGGAGGCTTTTAAAGTTGCTTTTCATAGCTGATCTCTGGCCCTAACTCATTAATCTTAACATGAATGCTTTTCTTAGGTCACTGTCTTGTCTTTGGTCATGCCTGGGTCTTGGCAGCAAAGTGAGCAGCCCTCTTGAGCTTTCTAAGATCTTCTTACCTGGTCCTGCCTCCCTGGTTTGTATCTCTTGGAAATCATTCCAGGCTATGGGAGCAGTGAATGCTTGATGTTCAATGAACTGCAAGCCACCCACTTAGATTACCTTCAGTATACTCTGAAATGTATTCAGGACTTGGCTTTAACAACTTTCAGTGTTTTTCTAAGGACAATAAAGAGTTTAACCAGCTTTTAGAGGGTAACACCTTATCCAGCAATGTCCAGCACAGACTTTTTTAAAGTTAAGAAAACACAGGTGCATGCTGGAAGGTGGTTGCAACAGTACATCATCTTGGTTTTCTTCCAAAAAATCTTAGGTGAGAGGAACTCAGCGCTTTAGAGGGACCCTAATTATACCATCCCCATGTGTGCTTCTGATGTAACGTATAACATGCTGTGAGCGCACTCTTTGTTTAAGTGAACAATCAGACAATACCTCCATTCCCAGTCTGTCACGATTCCTCAGGATGCTTTGCTATACATGAATGAAAGGGTGGGGGAGAAAAAAAAGAAAAAAGGCCAAGGCATTCCTAGGAGCATCTTGAGGACTGTCATGAAAAATCAGATGAAATCAAGGCCTCTAGCTACAAACAATAGTTATTGTGTTCCAATGGCTTGTGGAATGAAATAATGTATTCTGTTAGGGAGCCTTCTTTGCTTTTTTTTTTTTTTTATCCCCAGAGAGCATTTTAAAATGCTTTAAATTTTTTATCTTGACTGAGATCAAGATTAATTAAGTTTTCCTTGGCTACAACTGGGCACGTCCAGAAACTATGGGATGAGTATGAGATAAAAGTGTAGACGGTAGGCAAGTAGGTTACGTTTTCTTGTAACTCATAAATCCTGAGGTAGATCCCTCCAGTTCATCATACTGACTTGAAAGGAAAAGGGAATCTTTTGTTCCCTTGGTGCTTTTAAGCTTTTCTTTGCAAACAATTTTCTAAAAAGACAGTATAAACTGATGTTGTCCCATGAATGCCAGAGGAGTTAGCAAGTTCAATAGCTTCAAGGATATGTGGATTTTAAAGCTAGAAGAGACTGTTTTAATCATGTGGCTTGATTGATTCTCAACATAAGCCAGCATTTCTTAAGCCAGTAATTCCTGAGTTCAGTAACATCTGGTTGAGATAACCAAAGTGTTTCTTCACTGGTTTTCATAAGAGCCCTTTTCATCTCAGCCTTCTTGTCTTATCAGTATATGTTATTATATGAAATATTTCTTTTTTATCAATAGAATAGTGGAAGGAATTTTCAGGGATGTCTCAAAGAAGGAAGTCCTGAATTTCAGCCAAGAGATTGATCTCAGACTTAAGCAACATGAAGATCTTTAAGGTATGTTTGTCAAAGAGTTTCTCAAAAATCACAGAGATGAGGGGATGGATAATGAGGAAGATCTCCACTCAAGCCTTTCAAACTTGCCCAAGGCACTCCATCCATTGAAAAACCTAATGCGTGGTGAGAATATCAGCCTGGCTTGCAAAGCAGGAACAGTTTGTTCCGAGCTGTTCAGCACACTGCTCCCTCCGTTTGCTTCGTGTTAGCACACTAGCTTTGGTTTCAAGATCCTTGAAATTAATCACTTTGCAGGCAAACAGGCTGGCTGTAGAGGTTCACAGTGTTTTCTTCAGAGGGTAGGTTTACTTTGGAGGCCAAGTAAAAGCTGCCAAGCGGCTGACAGAGCTGATGGATTGAAGGCAATCGCAGGAATGTCCAGAAATGTTTCATTGTTCTTGAGTTGTTTAAACAAATGAATACAGGATGAACTCCAGGTTGTGCTGGGTGTGGTCATTGGTCAACGGGGGGAGTTTGCAAGTTTATGTGCTTTTTTAAAAGCAATTTTGTTATTATTTCCTGTGTCTTTGCGTTACTGATTGTTGGAGAATCCCAAGCATTAAATAACTTTTGTTGTTGTTGAAAGAAATTAACATTCAGAAATTAATTGGAGAAAGCATGTGTGTGTGGACATAATTTACTCTGTAAAAGTGATTGCTGAAAGTGCTGCTGATACCACAAACAAACAAAAAAGATTATTTCTATAACAAAACAGTCACTACACCTTCAGTGGTGTCTTTTACATTTGAAGATTAAATGGGCCAACACATAAGTACACACCATATGAGCACTTCATATAGATAACAGCATTTTCCATTCACAGCTTATGGGTTGAATAGGTTTCATACCAGACTGATTTCTGGAAAAAATGTCCCTTCCAGTAGGTTGTTTGAATTGGAAAAGAAGTGGAAGGGAAGCTTGTAAACCTGGAGCTTCTCACATACACAAACTGCATGTGAAACACAAGTAGTTTATCCCTCTGTTGTGCTGAATTTAATGAATATTCATCTACAGGATGAAGGAAAATAATGATGTCCAAAGATCATCGGAGTACCAGGTATTTAAACATTACAAATAGTAGAAAAAACATGGTCAGCTCAGAAATTAGGCTTCTAAATCTGTTTGGAAACCATCTAGCAGCTGCGCTGTTGAGACAAATGATGTTTCAACCATTTGGAAAATCAGTGTTCAAATGCCTAAAAATGGCAATTGGGCTCAGTTTTAGCTCTACATAAATGACAAAACCTTCCTTTACCCTTCTGAGACAGCATCAGGCTTTTAGGAAGATTAATTAAATGCTGGCAGATTAAGGGATAACTTGCCTATAGAGTAATTTTTACTAATAGTGATAGCTGGTACCAGTAATTACAATTTTAGCTAGGCCGAGAATTACCTAAATAGGACAGTGAATTCCCATGTAAGGCAACTCATTCCCTGCTATCTTAAATGGTATTTGCAAACTTTCTCATGTGGTTCTGGTGCTGTTGAAAAGGAATGCAATGATGGCTCCACAACCTGCAGTATGAAATGTTATTCTTCATTCTGACCTTTTGAGAAGGTTTGTTTTTTTGGGAGGGTTTTTTTGGGTTGTTTTTTTTCTTTTTATATCTGACTTGTACTGTGAAAAAAAAAAAAACAGATTAAAAAATTAGAGAAGGAAACAGAAAGTATGAAAAATGAGGTTCTGTGAAATATTTACTGTTAGAGACAAGAGTACCTTCTCCATCTCTCATTTTGTGCTTCTGGGCCAGCTTGTTTTCTTGCATTGTCTTGTTCTGAAGACATCTCGGTCACATTAAGCAAATGGAAAAATCACCCAAATAAGGCAGAATCATGTCTTGCCATGGGGAAAATATTTCTTTGAGTGCCTTGCTTTTCTGTTATCATGTTTGTAGAACAATGTGCACCTCTCAGTATTCTGTATGATATAGGCGAATAGAATTTGTATTCCTTGAAGTCTGGGTTGGAAATTTCTATCTTTTATCAGTATTAGAATGTGTTGCCAGTGTTTCAAGTATTCCATACAGCTGTGTCGCCTGGATCAACATTTTCTTGATGGAAACACAGTCTTCCACTTCTGTGGCTAAGGACATCAGATTTCCTGGATCCTTATGAAAGTTGATTGTAGCAGAGACACTACGAGGAGGGAGATACTCACATCACCTAATTTTAAGCATCAAAGTTTGTCACAAAAGTCAGCAGTTTAGGCTCCATGTACTACTTCCTATTCAGAGAAGACGGATGAGTGTTTGTTGACAGCCTCGAAGGAGCCTCTCTTTACAACCTTCTAGGAGACAAATCACATAACTATTATCTTCTTCCAGTAATAATGAGTCCCTAGGGTTTATGGTATGGAGTTTTGCAGCCCAGCAAAGGCAAATCATGAGGAACAGATTTAGTCTTTGCAAAGAAGATAACTTCCCAGAAAAGACCATTTATCCTGCTGGCATTAGACCGGAACCAGTCTCACTGGATCAAGCATTTATTAAATCAGGAAACTGTAGTTCAAAGATGCTTTTGAACAAACATCTCCTTGTTTTCTCCTACTTTACAGGAGCAGAGGGAATCAGTACAGTCTTCTGGAGGATTTCTGACCTCTGTCAAGGATGTTACCTCTTACAAGGGCTGAGTAAAGAAATGCCAGGCCTCTCTGCACAAGGAGTAAATCCTTGTGGTTGATAAGAGGACTGATTATTCAGATTGTGCTGCTGTGACTATACTGTATGCACTGCGAAACCTGGATATTTGGTTGTACAGAGTCAAAGAAATTTTAGTGAGCAAAAGCTTTCCTTCCTCTGGCCTATGCTTAACACAGCTGATCCTGTGCCTGTGATGATGTCCTAAGAGCCTCAATATTTTCCTTTCTTTTTACTTCCTCTGGCAAAAATATTTTGTCTCTCAAGTAATTTGCTTGTCTTCAGTTATCCAGTAGGAGTGGCTTCCTTTGAGATTTATTCCTCTCCACATCTGCCTCAGTGACCACTGCAGTCCCACCTGGCCAAGAGACTTGTCTAACTTCAAGTGAAGCCAGCAGGATCCGTTTCTTGGCCTTCAGCAGCTAGCTTTGATTAGCCTCTGAAGACCAGAAGACAAACATGAATAAGAATGCTAAGCTACCACACCATTAGCAATACGGAGTTAAACATCAGGAAAGCATTTATTTCACATTAAAGATAAAACTGTCAGAGAAGAAAGAATCATTAAATTTGACAGGACACTAACAGCTAGAAATGATTTGGAGGAGGTTGTCAAGGAAATCCCAAGACTGAAATATAATTTATGTTGAAACACTGCCTATTCACTGATAAGTTAATGCTTAGAAATGCAACATCTGTGCAGTTTCCTCATACTGATAAATCCTGAAACAATTCCATATGAAATTGCAGTTCCTTCTACTGAGCCATCTTTTGTCTGATGTCTGTCCCACTCTTGGAATGGTTTTTAATAAATACAGAAAAGAACTGGAACAACATCAGAAAGTGATTCATAGGCAAAACACACATGCAGTAGGTGCAGTAGGTGCACAAGCTTATGTATTGAGCAAAGCCACTGCCCTTGGCTATCTGGTTGCAGACCAGGGCCTGGAAATAGCTGGGTCAACAGGGGTTCACTGGAAAGAAAGCTTGGAAAAAAGGGAAAGTGTTGCTCCCCTGCCTCATCAGTTTTGATTGTACTCATCCTTGTTTTTCTGAATTTTCCTCATGAAATTAATACGGAATTAATGGGCACTGTCTTGGTTAATGATAGGACATAGGTCTTTACAGCAGACCAGTATGGATAGCATAGTCAGATGTTGCATGGTAATATCTGTCAATAATAGATCTATCATGTACCAAGGTGACAGGTGGCTTAGTCTGACCTGGTTTAGGAAATTGAATTAATTGCTCTAGTAACTCCCTGGCTGTTTTCTCACTTGTGACTGATAACAAACTACTAGAAAGCATTGTTGAAATCTCTGTGGCTCATCTAGACCCTAGAGAACTTCACAGAATCACAAGCTGTATAGATAGGAAAGGACAGTTAAATGATCCAATCCCTTCCCAGTAGAGGTTTTATCTCCCGCGCACACTTGGTTTTGAAAAAGTTCATGTTCAGTATTTCAAGAAATTATGTGCTCCTCAGTTGTTGGGAAGGTTTCCCCTCCACCTTGATAATTTTTTCTAATTTTTCTCTTCCCAAGGTTATCTATCTACCTGTCTGTCTGTCTGTCTCTCTGTTTATGTATCTATCCGAGTCGAACAAGTTCCTGGTTGTGTTTTTTAACACATCATTAAGCAATATGATACCCCAAACCCTGCATAGCCTACAGCTTGGATAAACAATTGACTCTTAGGAATCCCTCATTAATATTCGTTAAATTCTCCATCTTGCTTCAAGTAAGTCACCACAGCCCCATGGCTGCAGTAATAACCAGGTCTGGGAAGACCTAAATTCAGTGCCTTGCTCTGCCATAGTCATTCAATCAGATTCTGACTGTTCATCTTTAGTTCTTTTCATTCCTTGTCAGTGCAAATGTTGTGGATGTTTTTCTTTTCGTGTGCTGTCTCAAATTTTCAAGACTGAATCTGTGTTATTTCCCTGTCTCTTTTCTTATCCCTGTTTGGAGTAGGTCCTTCTTGAATTTATTTTTTTTACAATTAATCTCTCCCATACCTACAATTGCATTTAGATTCCCATTTGCTTTTGCCTTTTTGGCTTTCTGGACGGAAGGTTTTACTCAGCAAACATTGACAGTTCTGACCAACAAGTGCTCCTCTAGAGGGGAGCAAAACTTTCTTTATTTGTAACATGCTTTTGGTACAGGAAATACCCCACTTGTTTGCTCTTGATCTGATTCATACAGTGGTTTCAAAGAAAATAACAGCAAATAATTTGGAAGGAATTATGGCAATTTCTGCCTGCTGTGCTTGAGAAATTTTGCAGTACCTTTCCATTACCTTTGATGAAAACTCTGAAGGTTTCTGTGTGGGGAGAGATTGGCAAGTTGTTTTTGTTGTTAAGCTGAGATAGCAATGTGTGGGTGGAAGAAGGCTTTATTTGATTCAGTGATTAGAGATGGGGGGAACTTAATCTTGACTGCAATGTTCTGCTTCTCTGCTCAGTGCAAAACACTTGCTCCAGTTAAAAGTCTCTGAGAGCAGCAAAGTGCTTGACAGTCCTGGTTAGCATCCAAGGGCAATGCGCAGAGTCTATCTAAAAATTGCATTCTACATCTGAAAGCCAAGAAGAAAAAAGGTCTGAAAGTTGTAGCTGCACAAGTTTTGTGCTTTACAGCTATCTAAACCACACTGAAATGGGATATTTTAGCCAGGGGAGCATTAATGGATCATCACCTTCCACTTATCCTGGTCTGTATGCCTAGACGGTGCAGGCACCAAATCTCACAGCTGGCTCAAACCTGCCAGGGGAAATCTGGTCCCTGTCTCATGCATATTAGACAAATGGAATTCTTCATTTCAATAAGCAGCACACGGTTAAACCTGATACAGACTATCTAGTTTTCTCAGTCTAAGGCCAGAAAAGGCATTGGTGATAATCAAGTTCAATTGCCTAAAAAACAAGAGAGAGAAATACATCATTAATAAACCAGCAAAAAGGGGATTGACTGAAACAGTTGCCTCCTAATGTAACCAGAAGTATGGAAAAAAGGAAGAAAGTATTTTCTGATAAGCATATTAGCCAAGGAAACATATTTTGATTTTCCCTGGAGTATAATTTTATTTCATATAAAGTGTAATCCAAACTGCATAAGCATATTGTCAGGCTTCTCTCACAATACCAAAGGATGTTCTATGTGGAAGCAGTCCAGACGAGCCTGAAAAAACAGGCTGGCTGCTTAAGTTCTATACTGAAATACTTGGTAGCCATAGGACCCTAGAATTTATAGACTGAATGGATATGTGAGCAGACAGGATGAACTTTAATAGAAATACAATTTAATCTGAGTCAAAACTCACCATCACAAACTTTCAAAATCTTGCAAATTTAGAAGACTCCTCTCTGGAGTGTTTCTATGTCTGTTTTAAATTGGTCATTTTGGCTTCAGAGCAGAGAGTATAAGAAGTTGGCTAAAAGCAATGACTGAGAAAGGGTTTGGCTGTTCTCTGTAATTATTTTGAGGGAAGATGAAGGACAGAAAGAGAAGAATTGTTTAGGGCAAAGCGTGGAACAGGAACTGTGGAGATTATCTGAAATTTAATATGTGTGTATTTCGAAAGTAAACTTTCCTAGCTATGCTTCCACTGAAGTTTGGGAACAGCATTGTAACAGGAGAAACAGTGGAAGGAGAGAAAGAGCTAATTGCTTGTTGGATGGAGCTTTATGTATCTAATGAGGCAAGAATATGCTATGGATTCTTTTTAACAGTGGTGAATTGAATTTGACAATGGAGCAAGTCACACAGCTCACTTCACTCCCAAGAAACAGATGCTGACAAAACCACCTGCCCTCTTTGCACATGGGCTAACTAAGATATTGTGAACGCTGTTCTCATCCAAGCAGAGAAATCACATGGAATGAAAATATATCTCCCTGTTTTTCTTTAATATTTATGCTCCAGGGTTGAGATGGTTTAGGAGATTAAGGACAGGATATGGAAGATTTCAGCAGAGGGCTGTAGTTCTCGACAAATGAAGAGGCTGGTTTATGTTCAATAAAATTCTGTAGCTATATCAGTCTAATTTATGGGGATGCTTGCCTAAGTCTGCTCCTTCATGGCCCAATTTATTGCATTCAGCAATATCAGAGTTCTCATTTTCAATCAGCTCATGAATTTGAAATAGAGGAATCAAAACTGGAAGCAGGTTATAATTTATCCCATTGGAAAATCACATTACACATAAGCTACTGGCCAGTGCCAAGGATGGGGATTTTACATCCAATCTAATAAGCTGTTCCTCTTAGGGCCTTTCTTTGATGTGCTTGAGGGATTTTGAGCTGCATTAAACTTCACTGGCTTCCAAAGCCAGAAAAGACCCTAAGCTCATTTATCGCTATCTCCTGTGCTGTACAAACTCTTTTCAGTCATCATGGGATTTTTTCGAGTTCTTGTTGATTATATTTCTATCTTTTACTAGTAGGCTACTACTAGTATACTGCTAGTATACTACTACTGCTATATTAAAAAAAGTCAAAAGTAGAGAAATTTTGTCTGCATTTTACAGTGTGGAGAGACCCTGATGTTTGTTGCTTTTGAACACTGAATACAATAGGAAAATAAAGAATCTGGAAATCATATCCTATGCCCATCCCACTTCCTCTTTACCCATCTCCCTGTAATGTTCCCTACTGACTATCTTAGTTAATAAACCTAAGGGCTGAATCAGCCAGACATCAAGCCACTTGGTCTTACTACCTGATATTCCTGTTACATAAAAGTAAATGAAAATATGCAGAACCCCTGTGGCCAAGTCAACTAATGGAAATGGAAAAACATGGCAGCCTACTGGGAAAGATAAGAGATTATTACAGTGCAGTATAGCATAGCTTCTTCCCTAGAGTATTTAGGAGCAAGCCTTTGGGGCAGGAACCATAAAATCTACCCTCAACTGCAGAAGTACCAAGAATCCTCCAAACCAAATGTCTGTCCTGAAGATGTTCATCCATAATTTCTTTTGCTGCATCTTGGTCTTCTTGCTGTGGCACAATGGGCAATATTACCTGCCATCCTAATGCCTGCCCAGGTGAACTGAAAGTGTTCCTGTTGAAAGTCCACAGAGAAGTTGAAGCTACAGATCATGCTACTTCATGGCCTATATCAATACCTTGTGGATCCAAGGGACCAAAGTTTGTACTAGCAAACTGAATGGATGCAGGGTCTGGGGTATAACTCCAGCAGACAACCATTTATATCATTAACTTACTGTCATAGTCTCTAACATGCTGTATCTGGCTCTCCAGAATTTCTGCTGGGAGAGGTAGGCTAACAACTGTTGAGAAATACCAGAGAAGGATTTCAACCCATCAGACTTGGCTGAAATGCTGAAACCATTGCAGACCCTCCATAGCTGTGAGAATAGGATATTGTAATTCACTGGTTTCTCACTTGTGTTTGTGGAAGGCATCTACCTAAATTTATATTGATATCTTGGTCTTGTTTTCCCCAATGAATGTAAAGAGAAGTTGAACCTATATTTTTGTGGTTAATTATATTCTCTTGAACACCACACAGTCTTCAAGTGCTGTGGATGCTTATATAGACACTTGATTCCAGTATGGCTCTATAGCTTCAAAGTCACTTTCGAATACAGAAGAGAATAAAGAAAAGTATGGAGCAGAAATCTAAAAATATACTTTCTGTCATCACATAGGGTCATGCTGAGTTGAAGACTCATGGCTGCTCTCATACAGCACAGTCCCACTAATATGTTTACCAGCAGCACTGAATGAAAATAATATAAAATAACAATAGATTATCTGTTTGTCTTTATGTGCTGACAATTAGTATATTAAAAGCTGATCTGTATGAGTGTTAGCATGTGCCATTGAATACCATCTGTCCCTTGGCACTGATAACCAAGATCAATACCTGCATCGGGCTTTTTAAAAAGATACTTTAAGTGATTTGAGGAACAATTTTCAGGAGTTAATTTTCTATGCAAAATAAATGTCTTTATGAATCCCAGAAAACAGCGTTTGAATTCTTACTCATTAAGCAGATCTGTCTATTTGTTACTTAACATGCTCAAAATGTAAGCAGAATTTCTGCATGTTTTTTACAGAGGAAGTGGGTATGCAGAACAGCAAACACTGAGGCTGTGGCTACTGGATCACCCAGGACATGCTCTAAGAGCTCTGTGGCCCCTATGTCCTTTACATACCCAGAGTTGCTTTTACAAGGAATCCTTGGCACAAAACAAGTACTGGTGCACTCTAACATCCTTTCCAGATGAGTGTGAGGAATGTGCCTCTGCCCACTGCCCTTCTTTTCCTTGGCCACACAAATTCCCAGTGGTTTGTCAAGCCATTTGTATTTTATTTTAAAGCACAAGGCTCAATCAGTCAGTGACCACTGCAAGTCTTCCAAATTCCAGTTAAACCCTAGCCTGAAATATTCTATTTTTTCTTTCTTTGAAACCTCAAAACAAAAAAGCAAGAAATCTGCTTTTACTCTGTGTACTCAACAGGGCCATGTATCACCAATTAATTTCTGTTTCTCATTTTCTAGAGCTTTTTCACTGCTTATTTCATACTCTGTTTCCATGCATTGTCGTTATAGAAATTGCTGCTGAGATTATTTTGCTGTAATTTAACCTTTTATGGGTAAATTGCAAAAAGTGCAGTAAAATCAAAGATTGTTTTTCAATCTGTGTTACAGTTGTTATAGTAATGATCTTAAAAAATTATGTGGCCTGAAAATCAATGGTTGTCTTCCTAAGTCCTTTTTCTTGTGACCCTAGACAACAGGAGTTCTGCTATGGTAGGACATAAAGCAGAGGGTGGACTTGTCACATAGCAAGGAAGTTTTTAGTATTTTATCTGCATGGTGTGGTGTTGCCCTGAAGAAAGTTATATGTTGTTTAGTCTCTCTGAATAGAGGCCATGTTGTAAAGCATGACCTGCTGCAGTCAGTGGCAGAATAACTAATCATGAATCTGCAATTTGCAGTGTATGGGAGAATTGCACTGGGAAGGAGCATCTTTGAGTCAAAGGCTTAGGGCCAACATATTCACACTGCAGGCAGAGTGAAGCTGACAATCACTTGGAAAAGACCCAGGCCTTGGAGTAAGTTGTTGTATAATAGCCCATTCATTAATGTTCTTGTTTTTAGAGAATTGATTATGGCATCACAAATACATTGCAAGAAGGATAGACTTACAACTCCAGCTGCTTTCTACAACAACAATGCTTTTTCTCTGTTATTCTTTCACAGTACACCACCATAGATAGCTTAATTGTTTTCTTCTCTTGGATCATTTCCATTTATTGTACTGGGAAAATCTGTTTTGGCAAATAACATCACATAGGGGTCCTAAATTACTATTCTTACATTCTGTATGTTCTCAGTTTCAACAGAGTTATTGCTTATTTACATTTGGGTAAACAGGTTCAAAATTGGAGTCAGGGAAGTTAGCTTCACATTTTAAGATGGTAAAGGAAAAATGCAGCTGGAAACTGCAAGTTCACCAAGTTTATATCTAGCCGATTATTTTATTCTAATTTTAGCCTGTGGTAAGAAAAAAAAAAATAGACTGGATATTTTGAGTTCACTTTGTTTTCGTTCTTATGAATAACTGGCATATTACTTTGCCAAACGGCACTGTAAATCCATGATGGAAAACGTTATGCAGAACCTCTCATTTCTCTTCAGAATAGATACAGCTCCTTAAGGAAGAGAGCACTTGATTTAAAACTGATGCAACACAAAACTTAGGCACTCAGACTTACCATAGTTGTCCAATAATGAAAGATGCTAAGTGTGCAGAAATAACAACATCATAATCCTAAAATGCAGACAGACAATCCACAGAAAGATTATTTTATTTTAATTTTATTTTCATACTTAATACTTGCATATGACTCGTTGTGGCTGGAAAAACTGTTGGGGAGTACATTATTCTGAATGTAAAACATCTATATGGAGACAAAGTGGAATAAATTTATAGAAACACGAAAGAGCTAAGATTTACAAAAATAATAAAGTAAAATTTTATTAATAACCTAATCAAACAATGGTTGAGGGGTCCAAAAGCAATCTGAAAGTAATAAGAAGGATAAAAGCAACAGAGAAAAATGGACTCAGAGCTTTTAATGAAGTGGAATATAACCAGGACATGGACCAAAATGGAACAAAAAAGTAATTTAAATGTAATGCAATAAACCACTTTATAATGTGAGATCTATCAAGTCCCGGAATGGTTTCCTAAGTGTAGTAAATAACTCTTCACAATTAAGAGATCTAAATTCAGGTTGGATAGAGGAGTTTAAAAATACTGTAGTAAGCAAGCATACAATTGATTGGTAAATAAACATTACAATTAAAAGAGACTCATAATTGTCTGAAGTGAATGTTTCTCAATATTTGCACTCATTTATTATTTTTGAGAATTTTCTTGGAATAAAGAAATAATCTGACCATTTAAATATGACTCAGTTGCATATATAGCTGGAATTGTTCATAACATTTGGCTGTTGAATAAAACCTAATATATACTGCTTACAATTTCCTTGGAAGGTCTCCAAACCTTCTGCTTAAAAAAAAAATAAAAGCCCTCCAGAAAAAAGAAGTGAATATGTGACAAATATTTGGTATTTTTCTTCTACATACATTTTTCTAGCTATTACTTAAAACTGTGTCTTCTCAAGAAATATAGTGGAATGCAGACAGCAAACAGTGAAAGCAGGTTGTCTAGGAATATGTGGTGTGTTTCACCTCTGTGATTAAGACACTTATATTTAGATGTTTATGTTTAGACAAATTACATGGAGCTGTCTCATCTCCCATTGCAATCGGTGGATATCCAATAAATAGAATCACTGTAGTCTAGAGAACAATTCAACTAGTTGCATAGTCAAATGTATGTATTTTCTACAATGTAGGCTTTGAAAGTCCCTGGAGTCCACTGGTTTTAGCAATTAATTCAGTTGCCTAAAGATAGGAATTTGGGATAAATCTACACAGAAATGGTAGCCATTACAGAGTACCTGCATATTTATGGACTTGCTACAGGTTATCAGATGGAAAAAGGAATCTCAAATGCCCTTGACACAAAAATATGCCTCTTTTATGCTCATATTAAGGTAGCTGAATTATATCTCAACTAAATATAAGAGGATAAGAGGCATCTAGTTTACATGTAGACATGAACACTGAGATTTCTGATTTTTTTGAGCTGAATGCCATCAGGAGAGAGAAGAGAGGTTGTAGAGTCTCTGTCTTTGGAGATATTCAAGCCATCTGGAGATGGTCCTGAGCTACCAGCTCTTGATGGCCCCATTTGAGCAGGGGGTTGGACCAGATGACCTTCAGAGGTCCATACAAACCTCAACCATTCTGAGTTTATATGAAAAGCTGAGTAAAGAACAACAAAACTGTTCTGAACACACATAGAAATAATTTTTAGTGTGTAAAACATAACCTACAAAAAGGTCTGAGGTCACCTGAAAATGAAACAAATAGATAAAGAGGTTTGTCTTCACTGCCTTCTTAGAGGTTTGTATTAGATTGTTAAAACTGAATGAAAAGAAGATAAATAGCCTCTGTGAAAGGCTTTGAGATTTAAAGCAAGCTGTTTGTTTCATATCATAGAAAAAGAGTGAGGCAAGGGATAAGAAGGGAAAGATGACTTATCAATAATTTACAGTTAAGGAAAGGTGGAGAAAAATTTAGCATGGTAAAGTTAAGATCTGAGGCAAGGGTACAGGGTGATAAGAGCCCAAATGAGATCTGCCCTTCTGTGGATTGACAGAAAAAGTAATTTCCAATAA
Organism: Coracopsis vasa; assembly: GCA_026283785.1. NCBI lineage: Eukaryota > Metazoa > Chordata > Aves > Psittaciformes > Psittacidae > Coracopsis > Coracopsis vasa. The sequence continues at coordinate 7,433 of JANHGB010019118.1, read as the reverse complement.
TACATTAACTGGAGTAAGATAGGATGGCTAATGACATGACAGTCTTTCTCAAGAACATAAAAACTTCGAAAACTCTGAAACTTTTCATCTTATCTCTAATTCTTCAATGACAGGTAAAGAGAAGAAGCCGTACTGATCAGGATGACAATTCAGACTGGACAGGTTTGTATGCCACCTGCACAGAGGTGGCAGTTGGAAAATAAGACTATGCAGAGTTAAGATGTAGAAGGGGAAAGATGAGGTAAGTGGTGATGTGAGTCATTTTGACACACCATTAATTATGTTTCTAACCCTGGAATGAGACTGTGTCAGTCCTGTATATTTGTCAAGGTGGAAAAGTGCGAGCACAAGCCTGCGTGTGTGTCAGAGAGGCTTCCAAAGGGAATTAGGAGAGACTGACGTGATTCTTTATGAGTGAGTTACATTTAATCCTCTCCTAGTAAGAGGAACATTATTGGACAAATGTTCACTGAGTGTGATGTAAAGCTTGGGATCCATGTCACTTTTAGCCATCTGAAAATGAAGGAGCAGGTTTCTCTCTAGGGAGAAGCTGGTACTTCCAGCGAATGGTTTGCGTCACCTCTTTTGAACACTGTACTAGGACAGGGTGCATTACCATCTGACCGTGTTGATCTTTATCTATTGTCAATAAAGGGGGCCCACACAACGTTAGTACACTTGAGCATTGATTTTAAATTCCCACATATCATTAATTACAGATAGGAAACTCTGTACCATTGGCTATCTGAGATATCCACATAAGGTTGGCAGACACAACAGAGAGACAGTACAAGGATAGCTGACAGCATAGCTGCCAGAGGCCAGACAAGAGCCTGCAGTGAATAAAGTGGTGCCAAATATTTATGTTTAGGCAGAAGTAATTTCACCATATACTGGTCAGCTGATTGACTCCACAGAGTCCACTGATTATGCTGTCTAAATTCGTTGGACAATATAAAGTTTCAGTGCAGTGAGTTCCTGATATAAACCTGCTAATCCACCAGTATTTTTCTATCTCCATGTCCATTTAAAATGGGATTACCTCACAATGACTGATGTAGAGGGCTTCTTTGTTTTATTTTATAATAATATTACAATGGTAATTGTGTTTAATATTTTGCTTTACTCTTTACCTACAGAATTATCTAATTCTCAGAGATCATCAGTGTGAGCAGTGGTCCACAAGCATCAAAAGTCTTGCACAGGTTTCATGTCCTTTAACACATACACAACTGTAAAGATGCATGAGGCAGATCAGAAAGGTTTAAAACCAGAATTAAAGACAGTGTTAGAAAGCTTTTGGTTTTCTACTTATTGCCTCTGTAAACTGGATATATAAGGGCTCTTGGGTAAGACTTTCCTGTCTGCTACTAATAGGAAACATATGTGCAGAAAATACACTTGAGAAACAGTTCAAGAACATGCTATTTTAGGAGAAACATTATTTATGCGATCCTGCCAAAGATATCAAGACTTTAGGTAATTGGCAGTGTATGTGCTGTCTGGGCAATTCAGTACCTATCACTGTGCAAGCAAAAGTTCCTATAAGTATAAAAGATATTTATCATTTAAGGCGTCTGCATTATGTGTTATTCTCCCCTTCTTTCACAGATTTTTTTGTGACAATGAGCCACTCTGAGCATTTATTCTGGAAAAGTCAATTCAAATGAACATTTAGAAGATTAAAAGTTTCATCTGGACTTCAACTACATTGTGATACCTCTCAAGTGCCCTGATTCCTGTCCTTACCATGAATGAAACGCATAACACTGGAGTCGCTGGAGAGTTTTGAAGTATTGCTGAACACATGGAAGAACAGGAGTGTGAGACTTGAATCCCAGCCATTCCTCACCCACTCTCCAGACCAAGCGGGCACAGTGCAGTGAGGCAGAGAAGTAATTTGTCCAGTTGCATGTTCTGCAAGTCTGATGTGTAGCTATAGCTTTTGGCATAAAGACTTGTTAAGAACATTTTGGAAGCTTCTGTGTGAGTCAGTATTTCTCTTCATGTTGATAATCCTGAGGGAAACAAAGAGTCCAGGTGTCCAGGAACTCCTGGCCATCTTGTGAAGGGTATAAAGGGATGATGTAGAGGTTTTTGGATTTTCCCAGTACTGCTACAGATTGCACATGAGTGCAAAAGAGTCAAGAGGTAAAAGAAGACTAAAGAACAAACAAACATTAGGAACCTGAGAGTTGGGAAAACCCAAGCTTATCTTCAAAAACTGAACCAACAAATAAAACATTTGAAGAGAACAGTTTGCAAGAACCTGCCACAGGAAAAGTTACAGACATAAAATAAAAAGGATAAAAAGGAGAGAACTGAGAAATTGTTTAGCTTAAACTCAGTTGACATCACACAGAACTAAAAAGGCATCCAGAACTGGGTAGGAAAGACAGATTATCCTTGTACTAAAATAATAAAAGTTATACATTAAAAATGGAAAGACAAGTCAGAATGCTTTTCAATAAACCAACAGCAGTAGTTATCTTCTCCTCTGATAAGAAAATGAAGGACCCTCCATCAAGAATAAACAAGATCATGTGGTCAGCAGAAGAGACCCTCTTTGGAAGTGATTTGTCATGTCAACCAATGACTTTATATCACATAGTTTTCCAAAGACCTCTCAAGTTCTCAGGGCTTCAGGAAAGCACCTAAGAGAGAAAAAGCTACTCTTAGTCTGATGCTATCTAATGCTTAGGGACCACATCATGAGAATATAATATCTTTGTGAGTTTAGTTTTCTGTTATCACAACAAAGGTAGATAAGTAAATAATCAATAGGACCGGAATGATTAAATATTCACAGTCCAATCAATTCTTTTTTTTTAATAAAGTCTATCTAAGGTTAAAGTACCTGGGAGACAAAAATACAGGTTCTACATTTGGGAGGGAAAAAACTTATCTGGTAAATCACAAATGTAACACTGATAACTATTAAAAAAAGAAAAAAATAAAAGACCAGCACAACTTTCGGTTGTACATGGAGAACATTCAGTAGAAGACGGGAAATGACCTTGCTTCTATAAACTACACCATTTAAAACATTTGTTAAATGATCCAGCTCTGGAGTACACATTTCAGAAAAGACATCTAAACAATCGAGACAGTTCAAAGGAGAACGGCAAATGCAATCCAGAGCAGGGAAACAAATCTTTGACTGTGAAGCCTAAGGAGCTTATTTTTTTCATCTTATTGCAAGAAAGGCCAAAGCACAATGCCATTTGATGAAAGCAACTCCTCGTTTGCGATGTTAAGCTGTCCTAATGGCTTTACCTGGAACTATCATCCCCATCTATTTGAGAAGGCTGGAGAAGTCTGGTAGTAGGCTTCATATATGGCTCTCTAGTAGATGAAAACAGAAAATGAAAATAAACACTAACATGCTAACACCTTGAAGTTTTTGAGTTCAGTTATGTTTTGGGATAGGATGAGATACCAGAAAAATCTTTCCAAATCTTATATCTTATTGTATGTTCAGGCTGTCTAGATGGCAGGAGATATTCCAGAGATAACCATCAGCTTTAGTTATTTCTGTGTCCACAGTATATCCCTAATATCCTTTGCTTTTTAGAAGACATCAAATGCAAACAAGATAATGCAAGCTGCCAATCCTTTGTAAAATTTAGCATCTGAAATATTACTGAAGAACATGCATTTAAGTGGTGAAATTGTTCAGTTTTCATATTTACTGCCCATCTCAGTCCCATTTCAGGCTCCTCACACTGCACAGAGAGAGAAGAGAGTGAGGGCTATATTTATTATAACTATTATTGTAAATAATTTGAATACCAGTCTGCATCAGTCCCAGTCCCTGTCATGGTGTGTCAGCTGGGCAAGGGGGAACTGCTCTTTTCAGCTATTGCAATTCACTGTCCATAAAAGCCAAAGCAATTATAAGAATTTGATGACCTCTGCATGATTACAGAATGATAAAGTCTTAAGCCACGGTTGGTCTTATATCTACGTGGCACTGAAGGGACTGCAGTCTGGAAGGTGTGCTTTGTATTCCCAGAGGGCCAGTGTTCTCTTGATTTGAAGAGCAGCTATTTAGCAAGACCCGCTGAACTTTCTTTAATGTTTGCCTCTCAGACAATTTGTGCAACAAGATTATCAGCCAAAACCGCCTGCATATGCAAGCAACAAAGTCCAGCTGTACCTCCCTTGAGATTCCCTCCCTCAGATAAACTGATATTCTTCCCTCCAAAATATTCAAACCTAGCATAATTCTAATATGAAACATGCACAGTTGAGCCAAACTTTGCAATGGTCATTTGCTTGATTATTGCCATTCCTTTCCTAGCTCTTCACTTGTTTAGATCTACAATGGTTGATAACCAAAGAAAACTGGATCACACCCTAACCCATTTCTGCAGTTTCTTTGCTAATAAAAATGACCCTGTTCTGCAACTGTCTCTGAATTCTAAGGAGTCCAGCTGTGCCTTAACAAGCTTGGGTAGCTTCAGATTCTAGAACAGTTAATGTAACAAATCCCAGAGCTACCATTGACATTCATGACCTGATAGTCCAAGCTATATGCTTACTCAAGCCTGCTAAATTCTATTATTTGTGACAACTTTCAGACCACAGAAAATCATCTCACTGTTCTTTTCCTCCCACCATTGACCCAGTCATTATGAGAAAGTAGATTAATTACTGGTGCAGACTTAATTTATGGTGTCTGATGCTTGCCTGTGTTGCAAATGACCAGATGAGCAGAGAGGCATATCATTTCAGGACACAAATCTTTCTCAGCACAAATTCTGAAATCCCTGGTTATTATACATAATTCCATCACATATGGCTCCTTACTGCACAAGTTGAAGCAGATTAGGGGGAAGTGGGCTAATGTTTGCCTCTGAAATCGCTTGGAAGAGTCAAACCCTGAGTAGTTCTGCTTGATGCCACCAGGCTAGGGGGCTTCTCCAAACAGAAGAATCAACATTATGACAGAAATCTTGTCTAAGAGGAAGGACTGATGTTTGAAAAGAACCAGACATCTGTCTGTTTTTTCCTGTTTCTTCCTTGTTCAAAAGGTCTTAGACACTGACTCTCAACCTTCCTCCACCCTCCCTGAAGACACACAAGTCTCCCTGCCGTGTAATCCACATGACTAAGTGAGAATGTAGAGCAGGGATGAAAGCCTACCAACTCCCGCCATTCACTCAAAAGCAGCTCATGTAAGGCACTCTCCCTGTTAACAGGTATTTACATTATAAATTTATATGCCTATGGCTGACTTGATTTTACTTAGGCCTTACAAGCCTTGTTGTTTGGAATCTGTTCTTTCCTTTAAAGTAATCATCTTGTGGCATATGCCGATGTTTTGTTTTTCTTTCTAATTAACTTTCTGGGAATTTAACAGGTCAATGCAATGCTTATGTGGCTATATGCTGTGATTGGTTAAACAGTAATGAGCACATACAAAGATACTATTTGAACCGCACACAGGTATTCTGATAGTACCACTAGAAGAAAAAGCTTGGAAAACTGTGTGATATAAAAACACACACACACTTTCACAGCAGAATATAAATACTTAGTCTAGAATTAGTGAGAGCTCTGCAAATTTTGGTGGGGGGTATAATTATTCCAGTCTTCACTGAATGAAGGGAATGAATGCAGAAATCAAGGGTGTGGCCCAGCTCTCTTTATGCCACATTAGCCATAGCGGGTTTTTCTCCTGCTGTCTTTTACCATCTGTCAAAGGAAAGTTTCTACCCAGCTAGCTGAGACACATCACCACATGATGTGCACATTCGTATTCTATTTCTGTCTAAGCCAAAGAATTTATTTCAAGTTACTGCTTTGTGAGCAAGTTTGAGTTTCTTCTGACCCTGACTCCAATTTACCTGTGGAATGGGGACTGTCCAGTGCAAGGATGGCATGTCTTATACTACTACAGCAAGCTCTAGGAAGGCTTATTTTATGCCAGGATCACTGGTTTATGTCCTGATGTGAGTCAGTGAGTCAGTGAGTACATACTCAGATTCAGAGAGGTGCTAGTGTGCCCTTGCAGAGTACAAGTCTGCATGCACTTAACACTTGAGTCTTATTTCCTTATAATATCAGGAAGAGATGGAAAAATAGGAGGAATATGATAGGGATCATTTGTTACTGGTGAGATGAGAATGGCATCATACAATGACAAAACTGAGAGATGGCTTTTGGAAATGCCAAAACTTACAGTGATTCCTTGATCTCAGCTTTGTTTCTCTGGAGGAAAGCTTGGAGGAAAGCTGTTGTGCATCGCAGACTACTGCAGCAACTCAGCTCATCTGTTTTTTGGCACGCTATCTAGATAGACTCCATGGTTCTGCACACTAATGTTTTTCTGCAAAGAAGGAAAATGAAGGTTCTTATAAATATGTATATCATGAGTGTGAACTTACTTGGACTTACACTGCAAAGAATAATTAATCTCTCCCAACCTGTTTTTATTTCATTCTATTTTTACATTCAGATGGGATCCAAAGTTGTGATGATGATGTTTGCAGTGATCATTGCCATGTAAGGAGGTAGTTGAAGGTTGCTTACAATATTTATTTCACTTTTAATTAATTGCCTTCAATGCTGATACCTTCACTGGTGTCCTCGTGTTCTCATTTAGAGATAAAACAAGCCACAAGGAAGGGCAACTCTCATGTGTGATGCTGGCTTCTAGAGCAAGATTTTCGAATCTGTAAAGAAAGAGAGGATCTGTTTGATAAAAATGAGGAAGAACAAAAAAAAATACAAAAGGTGAAAGAGAAAGGGAGATGTGCTCAACCAGTGAAAAGGCTATGGGTGTACTCATGTTGCAAGTTGTTGGTGATCCCAAGAAGGACAAAGTGAAGTGTTTGGAAAAAGGCTGAACTATGTTTACTGCAAGTTACGGTACCCATGGAGGCACAGGGATGAAACTATGCCTTCAAAGGTGCAAAAATGCCCATGGTTATTCAGAAATGGGAAGACATGTAGTACCTTCTGTAAAAAGAGGGAGCAGATAGGACTTGATAAGAGAGTTTTATTGCCAAAGATGCTTTAGGAGACTATGTCAGTGAACATGGAGAAGAAGTGTGCAGTGCTGTGTTTTGGCTATGCTAGAAACAACCCCATCTCTACTCATTTGAGTATAAATAAATACTTGAGCTTAAGAACATTGAAAACTCGAGGTTTTGATGAAGTTTCTCTGTCTGAGGTCTTCAGCTGAGAGCAAGATTAATTTCTCCTAACTTAAACCATCTGGAAGTTAAGCACTGAATTTAAGCTGATCATTTGAAGTCCCTCTATAGATATTGGAGGAAGACAGACACTTTCTGAAAGTGATTCACCCCAACCATGCCCAGGAGTGCCCAGGAGTGCCCAAGAGTGCCCAGCTGTGCCCAGTAGTGCTCAGCAGTGCCCAACAGTGCCCAACGGCGCCCAAAAGTGCCCAGCGGTGCCCAGCAGTG
>JANHGB010019117.1:0-14499 GCA_026283785.1 Coracopsis vasa | reverse complement strand
CTTGTAATACTTTGCATCTCCTGCAGGTCTCCATTAAATTCTATAACTGACCAAAAATGTCAAGTCCCATTTCAAGTATCAGAGTCATGACAAAGATAGCACTTAGAAAGCACCGTGCCCAACAGCCATGTCAAAATGATGCAGTCACATCCAAGCACCTTGTGGAGAACTGGTAATCCAGCCAATGGTGAACTTGACCTCAAAAATGTTAATTGGCAGAAGATAAAAATTTCTGAGTGTTAAATTAGAAAAATTATTGGGGATATGGAAAGTGATTCTTAAGAAAAAGACTGTATTAAAAAAAATCACCGTTTTTTAACACAGCAAAGACTCTCCAGTGTTGAAGATCCAAAATATCTCTGACCCCCTAATTATTATTTGTAATTGCCTTTATGCTATCAAGAGTTTTCTCAGTTCTGTGAAGTGAATTTAATGACATACAATGCCATTAAAACTAAAGCAACTCATGCAACCTGCTGGAGCTGCATATAATTAAAATGCAATCGAAATGCCTTCATGGAGGAACTTACTGTCATCCCCCCCTTCAGGAGAGAACAGTATGTTCATGTACTGACAGAGAGAAGCAACCAGCTTCTGCACACAGGGCCTGATGCTGGTGAAGCAGGGACTGAGAGCAAGGCAAGGATCTGCTTCTTTCCATTGTTCACACCACTCCTCGTATGCCACAGGAAAGAAGCCCTAGTGCACCATGGTCATGTGGGCCCAAAGAAACCTTTGGTTGCACAAGCAAAGCTAGGGTAACTCCATGCATCACAGCACACCAGGTACATACAAACCTCTTAAGGGGGCTCATGGGCAGCTGGCAATCTGTTCAACCTTCCCATGGCCTCAGGGGTGTAGATGTACAGAGCCTGGGCCAGGTCCCAGCGTGGGCCTGGGAAGGAGGCATTGTGCCAGCCCCAACCTTGGACTAATGAAAACCTCAGCAAGTTCTGAGGGATTATTTGTACTCACTGGTATTGTAACTTAAAGGCCCAGATCAATTCCAGTACAAAAAGAATAGCACCACTTGTCACCTACTTGTTTCTTATTTACAGAGGTAAAGTCACTTCTCATAGGACTTGAGTGAGTCTTCTAAATTTCACTTTTACTACTTTTTCATATAATGGTAATTTTGAGACTGACTGTTCTTGTTAACTTAATTCATAAGCCAAAAAGTTAAATATTTTTGATGATAGGCATATAATTGTCTTTCTATCACACTAAGTTAATGGCTATACTCTCTTGACACATTTAATACAATTCCTACTTTTACAGTGCAAAGCATGTTGGAATACACAGGATTATCTGGGATTAATATTTTGGCTTTATCTTGCATTTTGACCCACACTTTTTTCAATGGTATCGTTTCAATGCTGATATCCTTTCTCTTGAGGGAGCCCTACTGACTTCAGCCAGACTTCACTGGAAGTCATTGAGTATTCACAGATTCATGGAATGGTTTGGATTGGAAGTGGCCTTTAAATATCATCTAGTTCTAATCTCCCTGCCATGGGCAGGGACACCTTCCACTAGATCAGGTTGCTCAAAGCCCATCCAATCTGGCCTTAAACACTGGGAATTATGGATGAGGCATCCATAATTTCTCAGGGCAACATGTTCCAGTGTCTCATCACTATTACATTAAAGAATTCCTTTCTGTATCTACTCTCTTTAAGTTTAAAACCATTAATGGACTCAAAGCCAGAAACTCCAGAAACCTGACCCTCAGCAATGACATTGTTAGCTAGCATTATCCTTTAGTAAGGCTGGAGCACTGTTCTGCCAGTTCTCCCAGTTTAATTGCAAATCATTGAAAAGCCCAGATCCTGAGCTCATGGGACAGGGAATTAAACATTTTACAAGGAAAAAAATGAATATAGGATTAATGGTTGTGAAGGAAAGTTTGGAAAAAGGAAACTATAATGGACTGAAGTCCCACAGAACATATAAAAATTATTCAAATGTTCTCTTAAAGCCTTTCCGGTTTTAAAGCTAATCTGAAAATTTTGCATGTCTCTGACTCATGATACTTAACACAGGAAAAAGAAACACTAAAACTGGGAGTATTTGTGTACTTACTTCCAATGCCTTGTAAAGGGAATGCAATTGATATCTGCTACAATTGTATTTGGACCAGTACATGTGATCACTTCATTTAAGTGAAGGATTGGCTTTCATTTGAGAGCAGAAACATTAAATGTTGTCATGTGCTGCACTAATAGGATAAATCTGGGATTTCCACAGAACCTCCCTGATGTCTGTTATAATGATGATCTCATCACAGAGAAAATCTTGTTATCTAAAACTGTTTTATCCCACACAATTGTCTGGTGTGAGGTTAGAAGGGAGGATGACTGGCAAGAGCAGGAAGAGTCAAGGCATCCTGGCAACACAAAGCACATTATATACTGTTGATCCAGCCCAGCAATGACTACATAGCCATACCAGCTGCTTAATAACCTACATTAAAGCAGCTCGTATCTCCCAGTAGTTCTTTCTTTCAGGTCCCAGTGACACTGAGTGCCATACTGGCAGCTGAAATTTCTTGGACCTGTGCTGCTGGCTCCAACTCAGAGCAGGCAAGGAGGATAAGGGGACAGTGCTGTTGCACTGCTGCCATAACCCCTGAGGTAGTAGCCAGCTATGTCATCTGTGGAATAGGACCCCAGCACTTCAGGAGCTCCTGTAAAAATGATAACTCAAAAGTGACCCCTGCACTAAGGAGTTTCCAGGCAAAATATCCACTCTGTACGTAGACAGATTCATTCCTTAAGCCACCTTTCACAAGCCCTTTCCCCTCTTAAAAGCACTGACAATTATTTAAAAAGAAAAAAATTCACTTTCATCTTTGTTATTAGCTCCTTATTTCTTATCTCAAAATCCTGTAGGAATAGTTATTGACCTGTGGAGTTTTCACTCTACCTTATTATTAATGTTACACTGTATGAAATAAAACATGGAATTGAGACAGCAAAAAGCACACAGGGAGCAATTTCCTGTCCTGGGTTTCATGTATATGGTAAGAATAAACAGCAGATGTCAGCACTAATCCAGAATTTGAAATGTTCACATGGAATTTAATCAGACCCCACTTTACTGTCCTCAAAATGCTTATGCTCAGACTGTGAAGAAACTCATCAAAATCTCTGCTTGGAAACAGAAATATATTTCTATTTAAAGAATCTTAGCAAATTTTAAGTATCACTTGTAGTCTATGAGTACTCCTAGCTAGCAAGGGAGCGCATCTGTATGGATAAGTTTTTGCCTATCCTTGCACTAAAAGACCACCAGATCTATGCACTTCCCTAAAAATAAAAACTAGTTTTTAAAAGTGACTTCAGAAGAGATAGTATTTTGAAAAAGGGCAGGTGCAAAGGTTTGAGACCTGATGAGCAGCAAGAAGGCCTGAAGCTGAAGGACAGAGGAGAGTGAGAGGGCTCTTGGTGCAGTTGGCAAGTGAGGGCTGCTGTTCAACCTTGCTTTGGAGTAGAACAGGATAAGGCAAGTGAGTGAAGCAGACGTAAGAACATACCTTCTGGGCCAGGGGTAGAAGTGGACTCATATCTACTGAACAAGATATACAAACCACTGAAGACTCTTCCAGAAATAAAGCATAATTTGGCATTACAAGTACACACAAACTGTGTTTTGTAGTTCACAAATTGCATGCTGAGCTACATGAAGAAGAGGGAAGAATTGCATCCTCCCTGTCTAGTCACCACCACTTTGAGATCAATGGAGGACATGCAGCTTACACTAACAGGCTGCCTCCCTAGCCCTGGAAACTTTTTCAGCTCTTGAAGAAGGCAGCCAAAAAGAAAATTTAAAATATGCCACAGAATGCAAGAACATTTCCCACCAGCATGAAGCACAGTGAAATTCTTCAGGGTTTTGACCTCTGTCATGGCTACTAGGGGTACAAGAACATACTGCCTATGATAGAGCCCAAGATTACTCTTTCCAGTATCTCTGGTGAGATCTCTCAAATCCTGCAGCAACCTGATGTCTGCAGCAAATCATCCCTGACAAGACTGCACCAAATAATAATCTTTCAGCCAGGATTTCTCCCAAAACAGGAGCATTTTTAATACTGATACATAGGAATATGTGGATTTATTCTGTTGGTTTAGGGATTTTTGTTCATTTTCAGACGCATTTTTCAACAAAACCAAAAATTAGCAGGCTTAATAGCTTTATTATCAACAACTATAGCTTTGTCTCCAAGGATCACATGTTCCATAACTGACATTGAATGGAAGAGGACAAGAAGTATACACAGGGTCAATTATAAAAGTAAAAATAGCTTGGCTATTTAAAATCTTATTAATTCTTGTTACAAAACCAAAATGACATCTGCTTACATTATGAACTTAGAAGACTCAGACGGTTCCTCCTGAGCTGAGAGCTAAGTCTCAGACTGAACAAACTGGCAAGATGCTCAGAGCCACCTTCAGTTTTAGAAACACCACCACCCCAGATCACATCCAACTGCCTCCCCTGTCATTCCATGATCTTTGTTCCCTGAACAACTTTGCTCTACACTGTTTTTGTGAAAAATAAGTAGGCTGCTTTCATTAACTAGTAAAACAATTTACTTTGATTCATCTCCTCTGAACAGAAGAACATAAGAGATCATCAATCTTAACTTCTCTGTCAGCACAGAGATGTCAAACCAGAATTAAGTGCTGGAAAAACTGTTGAAGAAGAAAGTGGAAAAACGAAAAGCAAAATGAAAAAGAGTGAATCCTCTTTCTCTAAAGAGGGAAAAAGAAATACCGCTGAGGTGCCTTGCTGCTAGTAGCTGACATTCTGTCAGGTTAGAAACTTCATTTTTCACACAGGATTAGAGACATTAGTGTACCTGAGAGCTGCAAGCTTTTAATGAATTCAGACAAAAATCAGAAAAGTAAACAAATTCTCCTGTGAATTAACAGTGCTTTGATCTCCACTTTTCATAATAACAGTTGGTTATATTAAACATTATAAATTAGTTGTATCATCCTTTTTTTGCGCAATACTCCCATGCAGGATTACAGTCCTCTCCTGCCTTCACTTGTGAATGGTTCTCTTCAAGGTGTCTTCTTTCATCCTAAGTAGTATCTGGCTCTTTTCTAAACAGAACCACAGAAAAGTGAATTTTCTACCCATTTCAACACTTTCTTCATGAATAGCAGATGTTTTTATGAATAACCCTTAGAGATAGGATGAGCTCTATATCACACTCTGAAGATGAGGAAATTCCAGTGGCTCTAAAAGTAAAGTGAAATCACACAATCTGCTTACCATATATATCCCACATGTAGACTTTAGATATAAAAAGAATTAAGAAAAACCACTTCAGCTGTTCTGTATTACTTCTCCAGCAATGACAGAATGAGAGCTGAAGCAATTGGCTCCATAACTGGTGCTATTCTCTACTCTTTAAAATCCATGCGAGCCAGAAACTTTCACTAGGTGATGGGTGACCTTTCACTCAGCTCAGTGGCCTGCAAGGTTAGCTCCAAACTGAACACAACATAACAACCTGACAACACATACACAGACATGAGCTTCCTGCCAGATTGAAACTTTTGCAAATGCTAACAGGTGAGTAAAAAAAAAGGATGTTAGCCACTGAAAATATATAATAATCTGGGAGCCACTGAGGACAACAAAACAAATGCTGCTTATCATCAAAGTAATGATGGTTTTGTGTGCCAAGTCAGTTTGGTCCCTCCAGTCATTTCACATGAGGGCAAGCAGCAATCAGAAGCTAGACCCTCAGAACACTACCTCCTGATGCCCCTTTTTCTTGGGGCCTCCCAGGGAGGAGAGGATAGATGTTCCTGATAACTACTGCCCACAGATACCTTCAAATGGAGGGACCATAAGATGTTGCTGATAGTTCTCACAGAAAGGATATAAATGAATATAAATATGCCAATGAAAGCATTATTCTGATGGAATATAAGAAGGGAATCACTTACACTAATGAATGCAAACCTTTATTAAATCTCAGTTTACTGCTTACTTCTTGAAATTATTTTGGGCTAGTGAAATGTACTTAGTAGTATATAGGAAATACAGATAAACACAAGTGTTCTAGGTAACATCTAAAGGGAACTTCCAAAAAACAGAGTTTATGAATGTAGAGCTGCAATTTTTGTGAGAATAAGTGAGACTGGTTAAAAGTATCCAAGCATCCTGTAAACAAGGCCATTCATGAAATGTCAAGTCAATTGGAAGTGTGTGGTTCTCTCAGTAGTGCTGTCATACCCTTTCTCAAAAAGTGCTTCAGACCATTCAGCAACTCCTTTGTTTGCTTTTTATTCTTATCTGTGATCCAATCTGTCACAAGACCCTCCATATCCTTAAATATTGCTTCTTATCTGACCACTCTAGTCTAAAAGCAGGTAAAATATTTATGTGTTGCATAAATATATGCCACATAGCAGAGTGACAGTGAATATGAGATTTCAGGCATGTGCAGTCACATAAAGACATGACTTCATACTGAAAAAGATGCAACCTCCATACACTTGCAGGGATACTAAAACTTCTTGATTGTCACTTTACATCAGTATCAGAAAAAAACACATCGACAAGATTGTGCTAACCAGCCTTTTTGGGTATGAACACAGACATATTTTTGGACCTTAAGGAGCCCTCTCAGAAAGCAAAATTTAGCTCACTCATCCCTTCAGAGACGTGAAGTACTAAAGAGAATAGTGTTTTCTATCTAGTAAAGTCTTTTATCATATCACAGTCTTTGTCACAGTATTATCACTTATACTTCTTTTCAGTAACAGATTGCTGCAAGGCCATGAGCAGTTCTTTAATGTTTTGTTTTATCCCTACTAGCTGCCCACTTATTCAGTGTCTTATCTAAAGACAGAGTAGAATATTTAGACTAGATTGATTCATTTCCTCCCAAATACTGCTATGGAAATATTCAGAATAGTATCTGAGAGCTTCATACACACTCAAGAATTTATTTTTGCATCCTCCCTGTGACAAGGCAGCTATTATTGTCCCTATCTTTGTACTTGGAGAATTAATGCATTGAGAGACAGAAATTGGATTTACTCTAAATGCCTATTTAGATGCCTATATTAAGAATATAGGCTGTGAAGGTTACAGCTCCAGCTCTAAGCATGCTTTTGCAATAATCCCAAGTCAAGCACTTGTGATACAAGATTCCAGGTCCTTTTTGTGTCCCCTTTATTTATTCCTCTCCTCCTGGTCCTATGAAGAGCCATCCTTTGTGACAAGATGTTACATCTTTAGAAAATCTTGTTCAGATCCTCTCTGTCCTTTTCCACTCCATTTGAAGTGATTTATACTCAGCCACCAGAATAGCCTTTGGGCGGTATCGTATTGGGATTTGGACTAACCACGGCTCAGTAGAAAGCCAGCTACGTAGGGATCTGAACTCAAACTTCTCACTCCTTGTAAAGTCATTATAGCAAAAAAACCCCACCAACCATGATCTCCATCACTACTTGGACTACGCTTCAGTTTTGAAGGAAGCTTGGTTTTGTCAGGCAGGGTAAGTTTGAGAAGTTACTTACACAAAGTCTCGCTTCATTTCTGGATCCCAAATGCTCTGCAAAAAATAGGGTGGATAATCTAAACCATGTTCTGCATGTAGACAGAGTCCCACTTTCCTCTTTTACATCCTGATTGGATTTAATCACAAGCATGGAGCATATTCGCAGTGCTTTTAATTAAGAGGCTGTGTATAACTCTATACCACTTGAATTTTGACACATTTAGTTGTTTATGTAAGATATCAGAAAACATTCAAAGATATCCTCCTTATGATTTTGAACTTTAATAGCACCTTTAATGCATGTGTCATGTGAATGGAAACTACAGAATCTGTCCCATGTGGAATTCCAGAATTATTTTTGTTCCAAATAAAATGAGTTATTAAAGTATTAAAAATGAGCATTGATTCAGTTTAAAAATAAAAAAAGTTTTGTTGGATTGACCCAGAAATTAATAAAAAAGCGCACACACAAAACAAGGCAACCTTAGAAATTAGTTTGAAAACCTGACGGTGTCATGGTTTAACCTCAGTTGGCAACTAAGTACTACGCAGTTGCCAAATTATAAAAAGGTAAAACCTGTGGGTTAAGAACAGTCTAATAATGGAAATAAAGTAAAATATAATAATAATAGCAACAACTCTAACAATAATTATGATGAAAAGGAGTGGGAGAGGAATAAATATATGCATATTTATGCATATATGCTTTTCCTGGTCCATGGACCAGGTTCTCCTGTGGTAGCTGCCTACCTTGACCTCTTGCTTTGCAACCAAAGGTAACCATGTGGATGCCCCATCCTTGTAAGTGTTCAAGGTCAGGTTGGACAGGGCTTTGAGCAACCTGACCTAGTGGAAGGTGTCCCTGTCCATGGCAGGGGGGTTGGAACTAGATGGTCTTCAAGTCCTTTCCAAATCAAACCATTCTAAGATTCTATGTGCTCTCTCTAAGGAGATGGACCTTAGACTTGAAACACCCTGTGGAAATATCCCCCTTATTGACCACAGAAGGTTTTGGCCACCAGCTTTCACACCTCAGCTAAGTAATCAGTTAGGAGTAGTAAAACTGAGCACATGTGATAGTGAACTTAGGACACACTTAGTAACCTGCTAACAATTTTGATTGGTCATAGTAATCACTTTACAAACACCACTAAAATTTTTCACATCTTTCATGCAGAGCAATTGAGGAGTGGCACTCTTGGTAAGAGTCATGTGATAAATTGGGGTTAGAGTATCTTGCTCCGAAGATTAACTGTCTTCCCTTTGTCTCAGTATTTCCAGTGTACTTCTTATCCTGTGCATTTTTATGTGCTTATTTACTTCATTTCCTGCTGACTTCTCTGTTCTTTAATCCCTTTACTTCAGTCTTGCTCTGATCCTCCCAGCTGCATCTCTGCCCTACTGCTGCATATTTTATGGTGGTTTGGGGTTTTCTTTTCATAATGCTTTCCTCTTGTGTTCCTTTCTCAGTACCTCACAGAGCTCTCTTCCTCCCAGGCCCTCATTTTCCCCTCTACCCTGCTAGTCCTTGTTTTTCTCCATATATATATATGTTATGCATTTTATATATATAATATAAATATACATATATTCAAGGACATCTTTGTGAAAGCCATCTTCCAGGACATCTTTGGATGTTTCTGGCATGGCAAAATTAGTTGAGATGGGCTCAGCAAAGACAGTTTTTATGCCAGGACAAGCCTTCCACATCTCACAAACTGACTACTTTTCTCACCCACAAATAGCAGGAGCTATTTTGTTCCCAGAAGCTGTCAGAGGATCCCTCTTTCACACAAGAGTGATGTGTCCCCTGTAAAATTCCATCTGAGGCCACAGGTTGTGCTCTGACAGGAGATCTCAGAGGTAGTCAGCAGCAACATCTGCAGCCTTGAATGCTTGACCATAGCTGAAACATGCCAAAGAGTTTCTTTTTCACCAAGACCCTGATTATGGCATCTCCTCCCTGTAGCTCTGATGGGACTACTGCACGTGTGCTGTTATACATAACAAAACCAGAAAATCATTGTACACTGTTTAGCTTATCAGGAAGACCTACTTCATCCCAGCTGTTAACATGTCCAAGTTTTCCTCCGTACTTCTTACAAATGCATACTTCTGGTTCTTATAAAAATATAATAATTTTCTTCGCAGAAGATCACTAATCCATACTATTTCTGAGTCTGATCCAGTACACCTAAATTCTGCTGAAGAAGCAGGGCTAACACTGCTGAGGGATTTAGATGAAAACTTCAGCCTGGCTTGGCCAGCAACCCTGCTCAGCTCTGCCATCTCCTACTTCTGCACCAACGAATGCAAACAGCTGATGCATATGCTCAATGTCCCCATGTCCCTGAGTGTGTGCTGCGGCTCTCCCTCACAAGGGTGGAGACAGGCTCACAGCTCTTAACTCACTGCCATTTCTCTGAGTTTGGACATGAGGGACAGCCACAACACGACAGCCACTTATAATTACTAACACATTGACTTGCTATTTTCCTATTCTTTTACACATGATGGACACAGAATTGGTCCGTAGCCTCATAAACTCTGTAAGATGTTATAACTTGGCTATCATGTTACTTCTGATATTTCTTCTGACTCTTCCATCACATTCTGTTGAAATAAGCAAAACTACACACACACACACACCCCAGTTACTGATGCAGCTGAAATTTATCCTGTGCTAATAATGTAGGTAGTGGTTTAGTATTTAGTTACAGAAGAAATTAAATATTAAGAAGAAAAATATTGCAAGCATCCACATAGAAAAAATAAGAATACTTAATATATCTGCTTCCCCAGAAATAACAGCAACATGTATATTTTAAATATACCCAGGGTATAAGCAAGATCTTGAGGGAACCCTGTTTCCAGCTATGCTCATGCTTTGCCTGACTGATGATTTTAGTATTTTTATTTACATCCCTTTCTGTTTGTTTTGGTGCTTTCAGAAAGGGGGATTTAAAAACAACTTGAAATGCAAGAATACTGGTCTAGAAATTCTTGGAAAGAACTCAGCTGTGCCATGTAGAAAGGAACAGCTTTGATGTATTCGAGGAAGTGCTCCTGCTGAGCTGGCGTTTTACAGTTTGTTTCTGTCCAAACTGAACAGCTCACACTGATTCATTAGCAAACGATCTGTTCTTTGCCAGATCACACTTGCCTATGCCAAGTTAGTTTAGCCAGGCACCACCAGTTCCTGTATGTGGCATGTGCATAACCTCTCCAGTGTGGTCACATATTAAAGCTACTGGCAAGGAAATAACTGGGAATGGTTTTGCTTTTAAAAAGGATGACTTGAATGTATGGACACATTTGCGAGACTTGTACCAAATCCCAAAGATTTTCAGCAGTAAAAACTGCAGTTCGCATGTTAAACATGTGCTAAAACCTATGTTTGACTAATCAATGTAAAAATGTCTATTTCTGCATCAAACATGCGAGGTGTGTTTTGGTCAGATGCAAAGCTGTCTTGGTGCTAAATGAAAACTATTTCTAATGTGAAACTCCTGGCTCCTTTTCCACTGATTTGTGACACCTCCGACTGCCATTCTCCATCTCCAGTATGTTCACCAGCAGCACCTGCCCGCTGTTTACAAGAGCTTCTGTACCTCTTAAGAGCTTCCACCTCTGGGTGAAGGAAGTGATGCCCATGGTGCCACCTTCATGCACATGAGATTTTCCTATTTTGTGAAAGGTTATCTTTCTACTGCAGCTGGACCTTAAAATGGAGAAACAGACTCTCCAGCTAGCAACTGCTTTTCTTCACTGTAAAATTTACCATCAGGGTCCAAATTTCCTGCTGACTGCATATGAGTTTTCCTTTATCTAAGACAGCAGCTTATTTTTGAATTGTCTTGCCAATCTAATGTTTATAGTATTTTTTAAAAAATGGTGTGTAAATATGTCTATAAAAGGAAGGGAACCTGTTCTTTCTGTGATTATAGCTGGTGTTAAAGAAGAATTACAAAGTATCTTGGTCTTTAAAAGATGTCTCATGCAGGAATTACAAGTGAGAGTAGGATCATGAGTTAGAGTGATGGGAAACCTAGAGAGAGACACAGCATCCTCTCCCAGCAAGCGATAGCTCCAGAGCTGCACTGGGTAGCATTTCTGAGGGGCTACAGTCTGCAGCAAGCGGCTGCCTTCCCACTGCAGTACGTGTTTCAGAATATGTATCTGTCCTCTTTCTTGCTGCATTTGAGCTGTTTAAGCACCTTTTACCTCACCTTTGCAGTGAGATAACAACATTTAGAAGAAGCAATATTGAGTGTTGATTATCTGATAGTTTAAGCTAGGAAGTGTTAGAACCTTTCTGGTATAAAACATGGAAGAAACACTGGACACCCATGTGCTCTGGTTTCAGCTGGGATAGAGCTAATTTTCTTCCTTAAACCGTGACGCCATGTTGACCTACACTATTTACACCAAACTGAATTTATATTTTGTTATCATTTGGCCAGGAAGTTCTCATTAAACTATGTAAGTTCGTTACCTGCTTTTGTAATTGTGGAATTGTAACTGTTCCTGCATAAGCAAGCTGGATGAGATAGCATATGAGAAGGCAGCAGAAGTCCATGCTCAGTTTCTTCCTAGAATCAAGGAAAAAAGCCATTGGAATAAGCCAGCTACAGCTGAAATTAATTTTTCTGTCTGATCACCCAAGACTAAAGAGCTTTTATTTGTCTAGTGTTTGTTTGCAAAATTACATTAAATTATCCTTCTAAATGTGTGCATAAGATTGATGCCTGCTTCAGTATCTTGGTGATACAGGACTGCTTGATGTAGGAGCAAGGTGATATTTAGCCAAGCATTAGAGACATGTGAGGAGCTGATGCCTGGCTCTAAACCTGTGATTTGACATGGCAAACAAGGTGCAAAAAGAACATATGACTGTGTAGTTCAGCACTTACTGTGACAGCAGCAGACTTCGAAGTCCTGTTCTGACTCTGAGCACCATTTCTGCATTCTGCATTAAACTGTCATCAGCTAAGATAAAGTAACAAGTCATGGTAAGAGAAGCTTGAGTCAAGACAGGTCCTCAGTCCCCTAGGGCAAGGATGCTGTTCTGCAAGTCCTTGCTCTCCCCTCTGCTTTCTAGGGAACCCATGATCCTAACCAGCAATATGGCTCCACTCAAGGACACAAGTGAAAGACCAAGAGTAGTTGTCAACACTCAGTCTATGGTATCTAAAAGCCAAATATGGTGACACAGAGAGCCTCAATATTTGATTTCTTTTGCAAAGATATGGATAGCTAAGGTTTTCCAAAAACTGGAATTTGCTTTAAACATTTCTAAGTAGACTTCAAGGCAAAAGCAGACATCTTTCAGGACAATCCAGACTTGAATCCCTCTCAGCATCTATATAGAGAGACTACAGTATTTCAAGACTGTATGTGGCAATGCAGTACTGTACTATTTGCTCAATTAATTTCTTAACACAGAGATAGATAGACTCAGGATAATATCCTCAGCAATAATTACAAGGTCTTCTGGAGGCAGATCTCAGTTTGTTCTTCATATGTTTTGAACTTAATGAAAGCTGTGTGGATGCATTTAAGGGACATTGCTCCACCTTGACAGACTTTTAGTTTGGGACACACAGCTCCTGCTGGACTCATGGCAGAAGAAAGGAATAGCTGTCTGCAGAAGACCATTTAGACACACTCACATTTATTGCTCTGACTCTGAAGAAGTCATTGGCTTCATAAAGTACATTGATAGAAATTGAAAAGTATATCCTTTATATGAAAAAAAAAGGTCTATAAGCTTATCTGGACAGAGGGCTAAACATGCTTACACGGTAGGGGATTTAATTATCTAAAGAAATAAGAAGCATAGCAAAAGAGCAAGTCACTTTTTGAGGAATGCGAACAGAAAATTTCAAATACCTGATATAATTTAAAAGCAAATGAAGCTTTAAAAGCATATTCTACTTTTTCTATCTCATGATTCCAAGGTGCTGCCAAACTGAATGAGTAGACAACAGTCGAAGTATTAATGGGCATTTCACTTACTCTCTCCTTTTATACATATAGACACGTATCAATACAGACAGTGAGCGGATTCATGAGACTAAAACTTAAAAGAATTGCTGAGCATTTACTTTTCTATTTCTCTCTTCGAAGTCCTCAATTCTTCTAAGAAGCAAGTCAGCCCTGTTGTTACTTGACGTGTCAAGAAAATTTTATAAACCTTGAGCTGAATAGAAATTAAGGATGAATGGTGTGGTTTAACTGATGATTAAAATCATACTTATCTCTTAAACACTAACAGTTACAAAGCAGGGTATAGATAAGAAGTTAAGTAACTTCAAGTACTTAAAATGCAAGCAATGTGCATAACCCCTCAATGGCAATATGCGTGGCCATTTGCTAAAGCTCCTTCTTCCTCTTCCTGTGGGCGTCCCAATGATCGCACTCCTTACATCAAAGCACAGGAGTCCAAAAGATAAAAGAAAACTAATGGTTATCCATGTATATGCTAGTGAACATGAGAGGAGGTTTTAAAATAACAACACACTTAACATTTCCTTAGCAGAAAATGTTTGGTACCTGCCACTTTTGAACCTGGAAGTATGAATCTATTCTATAGGCACTGAAAAAAGTGAATTCCTCTTCATACAATTTCGAAATTGTAAAGGACATGGAGCTGTTGGAACAAGTTCAGAGGAGGGCCATGAGGATGATCAGCTGGGGCTGTTCAGCCTGAAGAAGAGAAGACTGTGTGGAGACCTCATAGCAGCCTTCCAGTACCTGAAGGGGGCTTATAAGGATGCTGGGAAGGGACTCTCCATTAGGGGCTGTAGTGATAGGATAAGGGGTAATGGGTTAAAACTTAATCAAGGAAAGTTTAGACTGGATGTAAGAAGGAAGTTCTTTACTATTAGGATGGTGAGGCACTGGAATGGGTTGCCCAGGGAAGTTGTGAATGCTCCATCCCTGGCAGTGTTCAAGGCCAGGTT